>JAXGGA010009337.1:0-51899 GCA_038373865.1 Uloborus plumipes
TTTTTTCTTTTTTTTCCCATTTTTTTTTTCTAGTAAAACAGTTCGTGAAGTTTACCCGTGTGGCCTGTTATGTTCTATGTTACGAATCGTAAACCATCTTGCATCACCAAACAATTTTTAGTTAATAATTTTCTTATAATAATGCGCCGGCCCAAGGGACCAACAGAAAAGGTGGATAAGTGAGAGAGACGCATAAGTGAACAAGCCTATTAACTAAGAACTAAAACGCAACACAGGTTCTAATGAGAGCATGAATAAGAATGTTTCTATAGAAAAGGGACATATTGCTATTGTTTGGTAATTACTGTAACATAACTACAGTGATAAAGAGAAAAAATTGTAGCATACCTACTTACAAACTGTTCCCTTTAAAACGATGCATAATAGATAATTGTCCCGCTCTGAACAGTAAGTAGTTCAGGCGGAAAAAATGCCTTCTATGAGCAATAAAAGCGAAAGATAAAAGAGGAAAGCGAAGACAAATGCTTATTTTTTAAAGAAAATCAATTAAATTTTTGACATTTTAGAGAAAATTCCGTACATAAGTGAAATATTTATCTTTAGAGCGACGCATAAACAAATGATACTATCATTATTTTGCTATGTAATGTGTTGGGACCATTGAAAATCGTGGTACAAGTGAAAAAAAAGGCCCATAAATGAGGCGATGTATAAGTGAGAGTTCATTGTAAATATTTGCTAAATATGCTATCAGTCTTATAGTGTTTAAAAAGTTTCAGTAATTCTTTGCTAGACTGTTAAATGCATCCATATCACCTCCAAAAGCTAATTTTTGAAATTTGCTTTTATAAATAACACACATTTTTCACTATTCTGTCGCTTTTCTTTGAAAGTCTTTTTCTTTTTTTAATTTAAAACGGATCAACCATCATACATTATGAAACATTTGAAAACTGCAAAAACATTTGATTACAGAAAACATGAACTGAGAAGCCAAAACCATTGAGAATTTAGCTAACGCTCATCATTTAAGCACATGACATCCAGCAGAGAAAGAGAGTAGCCAACGAGATGATCATTGAGAAAAGTCGAGGATCCTCGTCGGCTACGAGGCACATTTCATTCTGCCTTCACCGATGCGAATGGGGGGGGGGGGGGAAGTGTGGCACATGAGTTTTTCCCTCCTGCGCGAAGTATAGATACCATGTCGAAAAGCAGTGCAGGCAGATGCTTTTCAATGAAAAAAAAACTTCAATTTTTCTTTCTTTTTTTGCTATACTTGCTGTGAAAAACCTGAATATTTTTTCCAATCAACGTATTTGTGAAGTTAAAAGGTTGGTCTGTCTGCTTCTTGGGTACCCGGCGACCCAGACAGCACGTCCCTGCACTTATTAGTGTATTAAATTCACCTTTGGCCAGAAACAATTCAGTGTGATCCCTAAGATGAATATTCATAGACTGATGATAAGAAAAATTTAATCATATTACAATTTATTTTGAATCATTTGAAAACTTAGATAACAAATTTTTTAAACCATCATTTTGCAGATTCAAGTTCTTGGTATAGTGACATAGGAGTAAAATTAAGTAATTTTTATAATCGTAAGAGAAAATTTGTGACCATTTTGGGATCAAATAATAGATAGGGAAAAAAATTAAAAATGCTATATAAATATTTCAATAATCAAAGTCATTGTATTTTAAACTGAGGTGCAACAAGTACAAGTCACATACTGAGTACTCGGTAACTCGATATTGGCCCACTCAGCCAAAATGCTACTAAGTTTGCCTCAAATAAATACCCAGGTAGATACCCCTTTTGAATATTTACAGGGTTATATAGGTACTCTGGGCATTTATCCTTTAAAATAAATATCTGGATATTATACGTCACCACCTGCAAATCAGAACATCAATTCCGATTAAAATGCATTTGAATTTTCATATTGAAACTATGCAATCGCATTGAAAAAAATTAGTATTTTTAATGCAAGGCATTGAATGCATAAGATTATTTATGTCTAACAGTCATACAACCAGAAAGATTTTTTAAATTAACAATGGCGCCTTGATGGGAGGTCAATGTGACCAGGCGCGGATCCAGAATGGGGGTCATGAACCCCCCCCCTTAACCAACAAAATATAGCAAAAAATTGCATTTTTGATACTTATATTCCGAAAAAATTGTCAAAACCCCCCATTTTTGCCCAAAAATTGCACTTTGACCCCCCCGAAAATGACCCCCTCCTTAGCTAGAAGCTGGATCCGCCCTTGACTGTGACCTCCCAAAAAGGTTCTCTTTTGGCTAATTTTGTTTAACAATACAGCAAGTATGGACACTTAATTGCAACAGTTCAATTTTTAAACTCTCGAATGTCCCCTTTAATCAAATGCTACACAAATTGTATCATTCAGCAGAAGAGGAGTTCCATTCATATGGCAAAGTATTTGACAAATTAAAAAAAAAAACTGAACAGCCTACTTGTCAACTTTAATGGAGGATCATCAGTAAATTTTTGGTGTGCACACCATTAGCTTCAACTGATTGAAAGTTCTCACATTTAATTACATGTCCACAAAAACAAGAATGATGTATTAAGATAAATTAAAAGGAGTTGATAATGATTAACACATTTACTTATTCAATCAACAGAAATATTCAAAATTCAAGAAAGGTGAATTTCGATTTGGTGTTTTGATCAATATTATCTGCAAAAATCTAACATCTTTAAGTTTATAAAAATTTTAGAACATCTTAGATTCATGAAAATTTTAGAAAGAATGAATAAACTGTTACATTTTTTTCAAATGTTTATAAGTAGTACGGTCAGGCCCGTGCCCAGGATTTCGTAAAGGGAGGGGTTTTCATGCTTTATCATCCTTATTTGCATTGTTAGGAAAACATACCAGTGTTTCAGTTTGGAGCATCGCAGGGGGTGGGAGTCCAAACATTCCCCCTCCTCCTCCGAAACCTTAATTTTAAATCATGTTACCAATCTGGTACTGTATTTTATATACAAAGGATTATATAAAACATCATGATGGTATTGATAAAATATACATGTAATGATTTTTATGATACCCTTCTCCTCAGAACAGAAAGTTTGCATGCGCTAGTGACTGCAATAGGATGAAGTCAAAAATTCACACTACTTGACGTCAGAGGTTGGGCGGATTTTAGAGTTTGGTAGATTTCGAGGCCATAAAATAATGATTATAGTTTTGATTTACTAAAACAGAGTAGTGATGCAAGCAAATTAATAGAAAACATAATAGTAGTTTTTCACTTTTATTTTACCCAACTATAGATGGCAAAAATACTGAATATTAAAATGTATACAATGAGAATGATATTATAATAGAAACAGAAATTTTTTCCAAAAATGTTAATAGCTCTGATAAATTTGTAATATGTTTTAAAACTTTAGAATGTAGAATTAATTTAAAATCATTTTTATTTCATTTAATCTATTTCTAAGCAACTTAACTTAGTTTTTTCAAAATTAACTTTGAAAATGTTTTAAAGAAATAAAGCGATTTACACAAAATGTTATATTTACGTCAATAATTACGTAATATCTAAATTTACGTCAAACGTGCATTTTCTTCATTTGGCTTATTATTTACCCAATGGGAGGGGTTTAACCCCCAAAACCCACCCCTTAGGTACGGCCCTGAGTACGGTTAAGCAGGTTTACTGTCTTGAATGAATTAAGATGCTACTTGATTGAAATTTACGAGTGGATGAGGCAAAATGGCGAGCATTCAAGTCCTTTATTATTAAATACAAAATATATGAAGACTCAGGGTGGCCACAGGAAGAACAAAATCTTTTTCCCTGACTTTTCCCTGATTTCTCCCTGTCCAACTAAAATTTTCCCTGATTTTTTGCACGGGGCATTTTTCATCCTCTTGAAACTTAATTTCTTCTCTTAATTGATACTTGGATATTTCTGGCTATTTAAACTACTTCAGGCATTAATTATTAATTTTTCTAAAATGAAAAACAATAACAAGAAATGCGTTTGAGACAACTAATTTGTTAACAAAAAATGAAATTACATGGTTGGTTTGATTAAAAAAAAAAAAAGACTTTAAAAAAAAGAAAAAAAATCAGAAGGTATCAAGCGAATACCCTCTCTTTTAAGTCACTGAATGATAGCTCACTAGGAAGTTTGAGCAAATCCAGCTTCAAAAATTTCCAGTACAACCCCAGGACCTTATGCTCATGAAAGATGGCCTATAGTTACATCTTTAAAACTCCAGTTTTAGATTTTTCTAATAAAAAGCCTCTCCTCTTTTCCTTAGGCATTGCCTAAGACACCACACAATAGATTTAAGATTTCAGTTTTGAAAAATTCCTAGAGAGATCCTCCCTTCTCTTTAATTCACCCAAATGTAGCCTGAAACAGAGTTTTTACTTCTTCAGCAATACAAAAACTTAAAGAAAGTACCTTGAACCCCTTCCTATAAGTTCACAAAAGGTGTTCTAAATTTCCATTTGTAAGACTTTCCCTCCTTCTTAAGCAATAAGCCCCCTCTATACATTTAGATCACCAGCTACTAAAATCTTACACCCCCCAATCCCCCCATTTTTAATTTCAAACATTTCTTGGCAGAAAGTCTCCTAATCGCCTCTTTTTAAGTTTTTCAAAAGTAGCCTAAAATTCAGCTTTTAATGCTTTAGACTTAAATTTTTTTTATTTGTATTTCAGCAGTCTAAACTCTTCTCCTAAGTTCATTAAAGATTGCTCAAATTTTGCATTTTTAAGACTGCAGTTTTGTAGTTTTATCAACAAAAAAAGGCAATCCTCCTCTCACTAATTTTACATCACTAAAAACAGCCTGAATTTTTCAGGCTTCAGCATTTTTCAAAACATTCCAAGGAAGAAATCCCAAACCTCCCATCCCCTTTAACTCTCCATTTAAACAAAAAAAAAAACCTGCAATTACCTTTTTATTTTACGTCTTTATTTACGAACAATTCACGGCGGTTTGGGAAATTTTTCTAGTACGTGTCTGAGATGACCTTAGATTACCAAAGATGTAACCATTTTTAATACTTTAGTGCTGAAAAATTCGGACTGAAGTTCTGATTTAATTTTCCCTTATTTGTTCCCAAATTCCCTGATTTTTCCAGAATTTTCAAAATCCCTGATAATTCCAGGTTTTCCCTGTTTTCCAGGTCTGTGGCCACCCTGAGACTTCAAAATAATGATAAAACTAAAATTAATGATGCGCAAAAGTGTAACAAATAGATAAAATGTGTAAGCTTTAGAGTAGTAGTAAGAGTTGGCAAGTATGGAACGATGAAATGGTTAAAAGCTGGGAAGGATGCTTTTCTTAGGATATAAAAAGAGAAAACACATGAATGGCTTCTTTACTAAGTCAAAAGTGCATGTGAAACATATATGGTCAGATTATACATAATGTGACTATATGAAGTAATTTGGTTTATAGAAAACCAGTCCCAGAGCATAGTTGGAGAGGCTGAAAGGTCTGGTTTTCTGAAGGGACACTGACAGAATTAATATACTAATATATCAACCATACTGATGAGTGGAATTATTGAACTCGTTAAGGTCAATCATCAATTAATATATCTTGCAAGTTTATTTTTTCAAATCATCACCCAATTATTATTATTATTATTATTATTTTTTTTTTTGCAAATACAAGTAAAGAACATTTATAAGAAACTTACCAATTTAATGGCTACATGTTCATTATTATATAAGTTTTTACCTGAAAGAAAAGATTATTTTTATACTAAGATTATTTCACACATAGTAAAACAATGTCATGTAAATTTTGTAGTAAAAGTACTTGCTTTGAATATCTAAAATCCTAACATTATTCGTAAATAAATTAATCATTATATAAAGAAGCTTTGGAAAATTATTTGATCTGAAAATCAGTGTAAGATAATGCTAAAATTAGACCTTTAATGTTGGGAAAAAATAAAAAGTATGAATTGTAATGTAGATAATTTTCCACACTGTGAATCTAATTTAAAGAAAAAAAAGCAACTTTACAAAAATCTGATATCGGTGATATTTTACATAAAAATTTTCCAATTCTAAAACTTAAATCGAAGTATTAAAGGGATGAAGCAATGAGAGTTATAAGAACTAAACATTATTACAGCAAATCAAAAAATATATCTTCTAAGATTAAAACAATTAGTTTGAGAATTTAATGTTATGAATTAATAATCAAAAGTTAAACCTTGTGCTCTAAATTGCAACAAAAAGAGTGAACCGTAAATTTTAAGATGATAAATTACACCTCTTACAAGCAGAGTTGCTAAATTTAAGAACTTTAAATGTAGAAAACAGGTTTCTAGAGGCGAAGGCAGAGGAAATTTCTCGGGATATAGAAAACTTTCTAGAGAAGATTGATCTCTTGGCAGGATAAGAGAGCATCCTTGACACTGTTTTGATATCACTGTTCTGAAAATATTACTTTAGTACTAAACTCTTAGGTTTGAACTTTTAGATTTTTTTCCTTAATAACTAAGACTAAGTATATTTGATTCCTGAATTGCCAAAATGAGTCCATGAACAAAAAATAAGCAATCATTTCACCAATGAATCAACCACCTCATAGACAACCACCAAAACAAAGCCATTTTATACTTCAAACAGCTACTTCTCAACCTTATTTAATAATCGGACTGGTAAAATTTACCTTAAAAATTTTTTGCAGACCATTCTAAATCTAAGATCTTTAGAAAAATTTTATTATACATTAGACAGTGTAACATAATTTAATTATCAGATTTTTTACTGATTTACACACAATATTTTTCAAATTTAAAGATGAGTTTCTATTGTAATTATTATATAAAGTAAATAAACCTTTCAGAGAAATTGGGTAATGATGAGAACTATGCATGAGAGTCAATAAATGGGTCCTGTGTGATCAAGTACATGACTCGAAATCTGTGTTGTAAATAAACACCTTAATAGAACTAATCACAGAAATAATGTCAAAGAGGACGACTTTTTAAAGCAGACGGGTGAAAATCTCCAATTTACTGATCAAGCTTTTAAGCGGACTAATGCCGGTCCAGATCAATTTTACAATAATTACACATATAACAGCATTTTTTAACTATTTTACTGTGAATATTATGCTGAGCAAATAAACAATATAACTTATGCTTGAATTAGAACTGTTGTTTTAAGACTCGTTTTAGGGAAAACAAAAAAAGTTGCGAGACCTTTTTAACTCTACATGAAGCAAAAGGAAAATTTTTGTTTTGAAAGCAATTGTTCCAGGAATTACTCACTGATCAATGAATTTATAAAAAAAAAATGACAAATAAAACTAAACGTAATTCTTTGCCTGAATTTCTAGCTCTATGTTGCTACAAGTACAGAAAAAACTACTTATAAAACTTAATAAAATGCTTACATATATGGAATTCAAAATAGTTCCTAAAAGGCATATTATTCTAACTCATAACCTTTATTTTTTCTTTTAACTCTCAAACTGTTAAAAAGATATTTTAACTTCAAATATTTACATTCTAAGCTCATTATTTCATTCAAAATCTATCAGAGACATTCAAAATGTAGGAGAAAAAAACACGAAAACAGATTCAGTTTTGGACAAGAGTCAACACGTTAACAACAACCTATATATTGGCAAGCAGAACACTGGATGCAATAGAAAACAAAAATAGTTAATCATTGTAAAAATCGAAACAGTCAACTCTAATATAATTGATGAATGACTTAGTGAACATCGTAAACATTTTCGAACGATTTTGTAAACATAGGTGGGGTTATGACAACTATAGCTACCGTAATTAAATTTAAAATGCGAAATAGCTCACCAAGTCTAAGTTCACCAAAATTTCCACAACCGATTTTCTTTCCAACTTTAAAATTTGGTCCAACCATCAACATTCCGGAGCTTTGTGTATTCCACTTTTCTGCACTCTGTGGTATCCATCTTTTCGGGTCGTGCATTCCCAGAGCTCCATCCGACTTTTTATTAATCTGTCTTCTAGCGTCTTCCCTAGAATCTGACTTTTGCATTTTTCAGACTTTCTAGACTGAATTTTAAAAGAATGATTCCTAACTAGGATGCCTAGTTAGGTTTAAAACCGCTATCGGTGCGGCACTACACCACGATTCAGTAGGTTAGTCATAAGTTCCACATAGTGTACAGATAGTTTTGTTAGAATCGGACAGCTAATTTCTCGACTTCATGAGTTTTAATAATGTATAATTGGAACCCCTAATACGTTATTTATGGAGAAACTACATTGGGGCAGATATTTTCACGAATATCCAAACAAAATTAAATACCCTCAGCTCACCATCGACACAATTGACAAAAGGCTTCTATCGCTCGACAACCACAGTTGCCAATTTTTAAATCGATATAAATTCTAATGCTATTAAATTACAAACTGTTGACATAATATATCGCTTGAAGCAACTAATAAATTACGTACACGGAAGCATAAAAATTAATGTAGTTTCTCCCATATTTTGGATCCATACAGAAAAAATAATGTTGACACAAAAATATTGCATAACGAAAAATACGCACGTATGAAGGAATTTGTAAGCTGCAATAAAATCCTGATGAAAAATATATGCTATCTTAATGACATTTAAACTAGTTGTTGAGAAATTCCATATTGTTTTAGTAACATGACAGAATCCTTTAAATTTGTAAAATTTCCTCTTTAAGGATTTTGTCCAACTTCATAATTATATCACTTTCGTTTTCAGTATTTTCTCCTTCCTTTTTTTCCTCCATACAAAGCCGATGAGATACAATTTTCTACACAGGACATTTTCTCTCATATTTTTCTTCTTTTTTTCGGTCAAAGTTGTACTTGAATTAGTAATCCCAATAATCCGTCGGAGGCGTTGTAATCTCGAGAAAATGGCTGCTGAAAGAGGTAAAATAAACAATTCCAGTAAAATCACCACAAGATGGCGTATCAAGTTCTAGAACAGCGAATATTAGAGTCCTATAAGCGAATATCACCTGCGCTCAGGCATGAAATTTTTTCTCGGATTAGGGGACTATTTGAGAGACTATACCCCCATAGGAAGCTAGCTCATGTCAGGGTTGCCGAGAGATGAGAGACCATAGGTGGAAAACTAGGCAGGGGAAAGTGGGACAGCCAGTAATCCCAATAGTGTAAGTTTTAAGGTGAGTCAAGGGCCCGTAGGCCAACCTGCCAATGCTTTTGGTTCTGGATGACTCAGACTGTTGAAACAAATATCGAAGTATACATGCTTTATGGTTCTTCACTCATCGCCGGGAAATTAGTATCAGTGCCAAATTAATCTCTAAAGCTAGCATTACTATCTGTACCTTTTGATCGGTGACTTTTTCTACGTTCTATTGAAAGGAAAATAATCAAAATAACGAAGGCCGGAATTCAAGTGAAACACGAACGATCGCAACTCACCATTGCAATCGCAAATTCCCAAATTTGGATTCAAGTGAACCGTTACTATCGCTACGAGATGCTATTCTATCGTAATTCGACTTCCAGTAGCGATTGCAATTGCAATCGCCTCGAAGCGATTGCAATGGTGTTTCACTTGAATTCGGCCCTTATCTGCAAACTATTATTTCCCAAAGTAGCCCAGCAAAAAGCAGATTAAAGATATTTATTCTTCCCACCCACCCTCTTCTATTAATGTATAAAAATAGTTGCTAATTACGGCTGCACTGCAGATATGATTTGTGGAATCCTATTTATTGCTTGGATACGATTAATTAGATGTTGTGAAAGCATATTGTCTGTGATCTCCAGCGGATGCATGGGCACCGGTCGGAGGGCGGAAGAAGTGCACTTGCACCCCCTTGGCTTTTTGTAAAAGACAAAAATGAAGGAAAAAATTTTTCAATTTGTATTTTTTTCATAAAGAAAAAGTTTTTTTAATGATTATTTTGCTGAAAAGAAATTTTTAGTGTAGTTCAAATTGGATTTTTTTTTTTTTGCTTTTTTGTTTAAAAAAAAAAAACTTTTTGCTAATTTAAAAAAAAAAATATATTTTTTTTTTGGTAAAAAAAATTTTTTTGCCAATTTTTTTCAGTAAAAATCTTTTTTGCTAATTTCTTTATTAAAAGAAATTTTTTAGTTCGCTTGCACCCACCTATGATTCTGTCGGCACTCATGAGAGGATGCGCCGCAGTTTGTATCCCAGAGTAGTCTATAGCAGAGGTGCTCGAATTCCAAACCTCAACGAATCCTCAACTGAAAACGTACCAATTTTGCGGACTTTCCCAATCAGAGGCGTAGCAAGGGGTGGATGAATCGGACGACCGCCCAGTGCCTCGCGCCTCCCGGGGCCTCGCATCTCCACTTTTCCCCGAAGTTTTCTCCATTTGAACTTTTTTCCAAGACAAAATTTTTACAAAGTATTCCCGAATCATACAGTTGAAAAAAAAAAAAAAAAAAAAAAAACGAACGGGCCTTACTTCGAACTTCTATCCAAGTTTTTCCGAGTTTTCGGCGGGCTCTCTTATTCAGGCCTTTGTTGAATCTTTACC
This sequence comes from Uloborus plumipes, assembly GCA_038373865.1. Lineage (NCBI taxonomy): Eukaryota > Metazoa > Arthropoda > Arachnida > Araneae > Uloboridae > Uloborus > Uloborus plumipes. Next base: position 10,498 of record JAXGGA010009337.1, read on the forward strand.
TGCGTTCAATTAAAGCACATCTGGGGCCCCCTAACCCGGCCAGTTGGACAATGTGACACTATTTTTTTAAGGCGATGCCATAGGGGCATAGGGCCCCAAAATAAACTAAAATCAAAAACACGGATAGACTGGTTTCAGAAATTATCAACTATAACTAAACGAAGCATTTTTTTACACTCAGGGCCTGATTTAAAAAAAGGTCAGAGAGGCCTGGTCTACAGAGCCAGATTACTGACTAGGACCCCTGCTTTTTAGGGGTCCCCAAAATAGTTAAAATTGATTTAGCCAATGTCTGAAATTGTAAAGTTGACTAGATGGAAACCCAAAACGAAAAAGCGTAGAGACGGCAGATGGGGGCGTGTACCCCCTCCCTTAACTTGCTGGACACTTACTTTTTTAAACATGAAGTTTTCCGAAATCAACACGAAAATCATAGCTAGAATATCATTTATAGTTATTTTCATTTATTTCATCTTAGTAGAATTCCCATATTTCTGGGGTGAGAGGAGGGGATAGGCCCTCCGTCAAAAATTTCAATGCTTGACACCGGAATGTTTCCAATATTATGACGAAAATCGTCAAAAATAATGCTTCCGTTCATGTTACCTACAGCCAGAATTACTATCTGGAAGAGTGTTTTGGTCAAAAGAGTCCTTAGGATTGCCAATAACGTTAAATGCAAGGCCTCTGGGAGATGTTCTTCCTCTCGCCGCGACAGATTTTATCTTAACCTTTTCCATGTTTGTTACGTCACTTAAATAATAATTTTAGAAGTGTCAGGGTTCGTTCACTCAGCCAAAACTCCTCCTTCATTTAAGATTTCTTTTTGAAGGCCCTTCAAACTCATGCATTTCGTAACTAAACCCTTCAAAACTCTTTTTTTTTATTAAGACTATATTTTCTTCCTTTGTAACAGTCGTTCTAGACAAATCAATTTTCTAACTTTTCCATTTAGCCGCTTGCCTGATTATCCCGAGTTATCTCGGGCTCAAATGAGTTGCAGGTAATTATTATCCCGAGAAAACTCGGGTAAAACGAATTGATTTTACGCCTATAAATAATTAAAAATTCAACTTGAAACCTACATATTTTATTTGTATTGCTTCATTTTCTTGTATTTCAAAATTAAATTTAAAAAAATGTGGGTTTTTTTTTTTTTTGCAATTTTTTCCAAAAAAATTCGTATGGGAAGAGGTTAAAGAAATGTTATTTTTGACTTTGCACATTAAAAGCAATGATTTATCACCAAAACCTTCGTACAGAAATTCAGGAAGCAGACCTACATTGTTTCATCAGAACCACAGTCCATTGGATCAAAATAGAGGTTGTTAAGAATCAATTAAAGAGCCTTTGTTTTGGTTATATTTAGCTCCACAAAAATAGCTGACTAGAACTAGCATTTGAAAGTTACAGACAAATTATAGAGTTTGACGTCCTTCTTGAATTTTTTTCTAGTCAAGAAATCTATATTTGAATGCATGTTGGAAGAAAATTTTCCTTATCTTTTTAATGTCCTCATCTTTCCAAATACCAAGTCTGATGACTCATTTGTTTGGGACAAGAAATTCTAAGTTTCCTTCTCAAGCTGTTTTTCTCCTTCCTGAGCTCCTTCTGAAATTTAAGCTATGTGCCCCCCCCCCTCGCCCCAACTTTTAGTCCCTCCACGCCTATACCTAAAAGGGTTGTGCTAGGACCTCTTGATAAGTTCATAGGGCTTGCCATGCTGGCGGCCCCTTTGTTGATCATTTTTTTTACTAATAATTTTGCAGGACGATGCCAGAAGGCCGCTAAGCTCCCCGAGAATCTAAAGCATGAATAATACATTTGATGGTTTTAGATAATCGTAACTAACGTATCTAACGTGTTTTATTACACTCAGAACCTGATTTACCAATAGGCCTATTAGACTCCCCCCCCCCCCCCCCCCCACCCTTGCTCAGGTACTCCTAAAAAATTTTCATTAATCTTTTAAAGGACATGGAAATGTTTTTCTGAATAAACTCATTAACAGAAACAGGAAAATAATAATAACGTTTCATTTGAATTAATTGTCAGTGAAGGTTAGATTGTACCCCATGTAAATAGTTGTAACGTGTATGTGGCATGAATAAAATAAATATTGAAAGACACCGCAGCTAACAGCCATGTAATAAACTGACGAAAAAAAAATACAGTTGTAACTCAACGTTTTTTTCCTCAAATATTACCAGTAAAGTAAACTCTGCGAATTGGACGGGCAACTGTTCCAAAATTCTAAACCAAGCCCATCATGGTTGAAAAGCCCCCCCCCCCCTTTTTTTTTATTCGGGCGCTGTTATTTGTAGATGCTAATTTTGAAAAGATTAAGTTTTGATCAATTGGTAGAATTTCTTGATTTTAAGTCTATGTTTTTTCTCTTGAAACTAATCAACTGTGCCGAAACAGTTGCTCTAATGGGTGCAACATCAAACCAGACTTAATGCAAAGCCGATTTTTTACAGTGAATATCAATAAAATGTATAATGAAATAAGTATTTATTTGTAGTTTTATAAGTTATAAATTTATCTCGCAGCTCATCAAAATATTGTAACAAAAATTAAATAGGGTGAGTTCTGGTAAGTGCGTCCACTGGGAATTATATGAACACTGTCCTAAAATGGCTTCTGCAACACATTGACTATGCTAGATAAGTGTCTAATGATAATTTCAATAGGTAAAATTCAGGCCTGGATTCAATAGACGAAACACAATCAGAGACAACTTAAATGTCTTCAAAAAAACTCTAAAGCAAAGATTGAGAAGGTTTTGGTTCAGTTTCTCTTGTAGTCATACCAAGCAATTGAAGTCAAGAAATGCAAGTTGTTTCTTTTGAGTAATAGCTACTAATAACATATATGGGGTATTTTGATCAAATATTCTATCTAAAATTTGTTTATATGACGGGGTACGCACTTTCCCTTTCTTTAAAGTAAGGTGGGGGTAATTGCGTACCACTATCATGAGGCATATGCGTACTGTAACGAGTCCGTAGCACCTTCAACTTTCTTCAAATGAGCATTCCAATCTTGAGGAAGTAACTATAAATTTATTTACAAGTATTTACACTATTTACAATATGAGCAGGAAACAATTGCTAAACATCCAGCAATTAGGTAGCAAAACAGTACACTGTACTCTCAACAGTAAATCAGCACCACGTATCAAACGTGAACAGTAATTAAGCAATTACAAAAGCAAAACAACCATTCGCCAAGCGAACGAAAACGAGTCACCAGATCAAATCTGAAAACAACTGACTGACTTGTGTTCAAGGCCAGCTATTTATACACGGAAAGAATTCCCGACAACTTTCTAGTAATATCTGGAATATTCCAAATCATTCATAACTTTAAACAATTCATTCAAGAAAACGCTAGAAATAAAAAGAAAAACACCACTCCGAGCGAAAATGTCTTCACGCTTATTAAAGTTAGGGCAAGTGTAAAAACTACAAAGTGTTACGGGGCCGGTATACAAGTGATAAAAGTGATATTTTCAGATACTTTTGCAACATGACGTCAGATAAAACCAAAACTAATGAAAATGATGCAAGGCAGGAAAAACAACAACTATTTACAAGATTTGTAACATTGCCCCCTTCCCAAGGACTGCACGTCCCGGGCAGTACAATCCCCAGAAAGGAAGCAAGGGAAAACTTACAGATACACACATTACATGATGACCAATCATGAACATGATAAACAATAACAATGAGAACATGAAAGAAAGACTAACATTGATAAAGTCATATTACAGACAATTAAAGGCAAAAGTTATTTACAAAATTTACAAACAAATTACCATGGTAGCTTTAGATTTACTTTACGAACTATGGCCATAGTATGGGGCTAGCCGATCATAATGTACAACCCTAGGTTTTGAATGTGATGACTTCTGGATCCTCACTACGACGTCGTTCAGCCGGTGAAGGACTGTGTAGGGTCCATCCCAATGCGACTGCAATTTGGGTGACAGACCTTTACGTCGGATGGGATTCCATAGCCACACCTTGTCACCTTCTTGAAAGTCATGGCCAGTGGACCTTGTGTCGTATCGGGTCTTCATTTTCTCCGTCGCGATGTTGATTCGCTCCCGTGCGAAGTGATGAACGTCCTCCAACCGGGCCTGGAGATCCTGGACGTACTCCTCAGGCGATGAAGGCGCATCTGGAGGGAGACCGAAGACGAGATCACAAGGCAGCCGAAGCTCTCGGCCGAAGAGCATCTGTGATGGGGAATATCCGGTGGTCTCGTGGACAGCACTGCGGTAGGCCAGCAGGAACAGAGGAAGTTTCTTGTCCCAATCCTGTTGATTTTTGGAGACCATAAGCGAGAGATTATTAAGGATTGTCCTGTTGAATCTCTCCACCATGCCGTCCGATTGTGGGTGTAGTGGTGTCGTTCGAGTTTTCTCAATTTTGAGGATTTTACATAGGCCCTTAAACACAGCAGAGATGAAGTTTCTCCCCTGATCGGAATGGATCTGCAAGGGTGTCCCATATCTCGAGATCCAATTCTGGACTAGAGTCTCTGCTACAGTGGTAGCTTCTTGATCCGGAATGGAATATGCTTCGGGCCATTTGGTGAAATAGTCAATGGAAACGAGGATGTATTTGTTCCCATCAGTAGTTTTCGGTAGAGGACCAAGAATGTCGATCCCGATTCGTTCGAAAGGAGCTCCTACGTTGTAAAGATGTAGCTTCCCGCGGCTTCTTCTCTTCGGTCCTTTACGGGCAGCACAGGCGTCACAAGAATGACACCACTTCTCCACGTCATCCTTCGCCTTGCTCCAGAAGAAGCGCTCTCGAACCTTGTGGAGGGTTTTCAGGATACCAAAGTGTCCTCCAGTCGGACTACTGTGCAATTCCTTTAGAACGTCTGGAATTCTTGATCTGGGAAGGAGTAACTGCCATTTGAATGCTTTACCATCGTCAGATTCCCATTTCCGATACAGGACGCCATTTCGCAACTGGAGAGATTTCCATAGAGCCCAGTATCTTTTCGTTGCAGGACTGTAGATAGAAATGTCTTGCCAGCTAGGTCGCCGACTGTCTTTTTCCATTAACTCTATGATAGGCTTTAGGTCTGGGTCTTCAAGCTGATCTTTTCTAACTTGGTCGTCACTCCATGGATCAGGATCTGAAGATGATGAAGTAGCAGTAACTTGACAGGCAGTAGGGATTGTCGTCCCGTACTGTTTCTCAATTCGGGAGCAATAATGGCAGTTCTCGGAACAAGGTCTTCTTGATAATGCGTCAGCATTACCGTGTGACAAACCTTTTCGGTGCTTAATCTCGATGTCATATTCCTGGAGCCGCTGTATCCACCTGGCTACCTGGCCCTCTGGATTCTTGAAATTCAAAAGCCAAGTTAAAGAGGCATGATCAGTCCGGAGCAGGAATTTACGGCCGTAGAGGTAATGATGGAAATGTTCTACAGCTTTAACTATGGCGAGCAATTCCTTTCTTGTGACACAATAATTTCGCTCCGACTTGGATAAGCATTTGCTCCAGTAGGCGATGACATGTTCGTTACCGTCTATTTCTTGAGATAAAACAGCTCCAACGCTCTCGTGGCTCGCATCAGTGTCAAGTATGAAGGATTTTTCAGGCTGAGGATAAGAGAGAATAGGCGTTGATGTTAAAGCCTCCTTCAGCTGTAGAAATGCATCCTCGCATTCTTTGGACCATTCAAATTTTTGTTTGCTCTCCGTCAGCTTATGCAAAGGTCGTGCAATGTTGGAAAAACCCTTCACAAACTTCCTGTAGTACGTGCAGAGCCCCAGGAAACTTCGCAGCTGATGGACATTTTCGGGGCGGCTCCAATTCTTGACTGCAGATACCTTATCTGGATCTGTTCGTACACCTTCGGAAGAGATAATGTGACCAAGGTAGTTCACCTCACGGCGGAACAAATTACATTTGGACGGGCTTAACTTCAGGTTGGCTTCCTTAAGCTTTTGCAGCACCTTCCTAAGATTAACCACATGTTCCTCAAAACTGCGTCCTATGATGATGATGTCGTCCAAGTAGACAAGACAGGATTCATAAGAGAGTCCTCGCAGCACTGATTCCATAAGACGCTCGAACGTGGCTGGTGCATTGCAGAGGCCGAAGGGCATCACTTTAAACTGCCACAAGCCTTGTCCGGTTGTAAACGCCGTCTTCTCTCGGTCGTCGGGGTGTATCTCCACCTGCCAGTAGCCGCTCTTTAAATCCAGGGTCGAAAACCACTTGTGTCCGGAAAGGGTGTCCAGAGTGTCATCGATCCGTGGAAGAGGGTAACTGTCCTTTTTGGTGATGTCATTCAGGCGTCGGTAGTCAACACAAAATCTGGTGGAGCCGTCTTTCTTTCGGACCAAGACGATAGGGGATGCCCAAGTACTGGATGAGGGTTCGATGACGTCATTCTCCTGCATCTCTTTTACGAGGATCTCAACCTCTTCCTTCTTGGCGAACGGTAGTCGTCTTGGATGCTGCTTGATAGGGGGATGATCTCCAGTGTCGATCCTATGCTGCGCTAAACTCGTGCGACCAACATCTTCGGGTGTAGATGAAAACACCTGCTTGAAGTCGTCCACCAATTTTTCCGCAGCGTATCTTTGATCCTTCGATAATGCTGCACTCCCAATTAATTTCGAAGTCAAGGATTCGGAAGACACAGTCTCGGAGGAATCAATTCTTCTGATGATGCAGTTTACGGGAGTACAAGTTGCCAACACTTCTCCTTTCTTGATATTCCTCGGTCTTTCACTTACATTGGCGACTCTCACAGGAACTGCATTCCTTGAAAGGTCCACAAGCGTAGATGCCACTAGTACTCCTTTTGGGCTATTACTCTGGTTAGGATATTCAATTAGGCCGAATTTAAAGCTGTTGTTTTCCTTGATGGAGCCAGGTATTAGTATTTCTGATCTTGGGGGAATCAATAAATCTGTTTGGGCTATTATTTGATGAGCGGATTTTAAGTTATTTTCAGTGTTGAAAATTGCTATGTCTTCTCTCATCGAGTGCAGCTCATTACTTTTAAAGTCGATAGAAAAGTCAAATGTTTTCAAAAAGTCCAGTCCGAGAATGAAGGGATCTGTAATGTCAGCGACGAATGCCGTGTGATGGTAAGTGGCGCTTCCGAACATTATTTCTAAGTTCACTTTTCCTTCAATCTCGATTTTGTCACCTGTCACAGTTTGAAGAGTAACGCAGGGCGGCGTCCATAAGATCTTGAGTCCAAATTGACGAGCCACATCAGTCTTAATAATGGTAACGTTGGCTCCTGTGTCCACAATCATTTCGCAGGGAAACCCATTCACATAAGCGTAAATGAAGAGTCCGTTGCAGCCGCCACTTCTTGAAGAAATCTGGAAAACTTTAGGATAGGGCTCATTCCAATTTGGCGACCTCCGCCCCGCGAGATTGCCATAGCTTAGTTTTCCTGAGCTGGAGAGGAAGAGGTACCCTTCCCTCTTGTTTCTTGGCGGGCTTCGCAGTTCCTTCGTACGTGGCCCTCACCGCCACATTTCCAGCACTTCAGTGGTTGTCCACTTTGGTCTTTGCGAGTCTTCTTCAGGGTCCCCAAGATCTCTTTGATTTGTCGCTCAACTTCCGAGAGACGAGTTGAGTTTGAATCCTGGACACTTACTTCCACGCCCCTGATTGAGTGGCGATCCTTACGGGATGTTTGCTGTGCAGCCTCGAACTTCATTGCGTAGACCAGACCGGATTTAAGATCTTTGATGTCCGCCATCCGGAGAGCCGTCTGAATTTCTGGATTTCGCACTCCATCTATGAAGTAGTTCAGGGCCAGGCTATCGCGAACACCCGAAGGACAGTCCGAGAAGGCGAGATGGGAAAGCCTCTCAACGTCTGCTGCAAAAACTTGCAAAGTCTCTCCAGCCCTCTGGAGTCGGGATTTGAGCTGAAGTTGGCTGAATTCTTTTTGGCAGGATTCGCCAAAGCGAAGCTCCAAGGCCGATGATAAGGCTTCGAAGTCATGGTGCTTGTCCTCTGGGAAGGTCTGTAGTATATCAGCTGCATCCCCTCTCAGCGAGGCTGCAAGTTGACAGGCTTTCGTGGAAGAGTCCCAGGAGTTTGCTTCTGCAACGATGAGGAACTGCTTCTTGTAAATATTCCACGAGATCTTCCCGTCAAACGTGGCCAGTTTGATGGATGGACGAGAAGTTCCAGCTGCAGCTACACAGTCACTTGAGTTGTTGGAGGATGCTGATAACTTCGATTCAAGTTCTTTAATTTTCTTTTCAACATTGTTTTCTACTGTGGTGATTCGATTCTCAACGCTGTCAACTTTCTCTTCCAGAGCCTCCACTTTATTTTCCACATTGATAAATTTACTTTCCACCAAACTTTTCATTGACGTTAAATCGCTTTTAATTTCTTCAGCTAGATCATTTTTCAATTGTTCTTGATTAGTTGCCAGATCAATTTTTAATTGTTCTTGATTAGTAGCTAGTTCATTCTTTAATTGTTCTTGATTAGTTGCCAGATCAATTTTTAATTGTTCTTGATTAGTAGCCAGTTCATTCTTTAATTGTTCTTGATTCGCAGCCATGCTCGCAGTCATGTCACTTTTAACAGCGTTGATAGCATCAAGGAGTTTTTTTAGTTGTTCCTCCATTGCTCGAGTAATCACCATAAAATTCTGAAGTCAAAAAGTCCTTAGGAAGAAAAGTCCGAGTTCACAGGTAATTCCAAGAAAGTCCTTGAAGATGCCCCACGTTGGGCGCCAAAATTGTAACGAGTCCGTAGCACCTTCAACTTTCTTCAAATGAGCATTCCAATCTTGAGGAAGTAACTATAAATTTATTTACAAGTATTTACACTATTTACAATATGAGCAGGAAACAATTGCTAAACATCCAGCAATTAGGTAGCAAAACAGTACACTGTACTCTCAACAGTAACTCAGCACCACGTATCAAACGTGAACAGTAATTAAGCAATTACAAAAGCAAAACAACCATTCGCCAAGCGAACGAAAACGAGTCACCAGATCAAATCTGAAAACAACTGACTGACTTACAGATACAGATACAGATCGTGAGAAAATAATTGCGTTAGAGCTACGCTCTTTTTCGCTGTTTGGGTGAGAGAGAGAACATGATTGAGCTGACATGAAACAAATGGAAGGACTGGGTAAAAATGTAAGTGCAAAATTACAATAGAAAAACAAAAAGTGTAGGAAAAGGCAGAGCGAGGGACCTGCCCCACGCTCTGTACTCACTTCGCGCCGGAAGTGAGCAAGGAAGAGACCTACTGTTAGGGCCAATCCTAACATGGTAGGGGTCTTATGGAGCGCCTAACCAGCAAGCCTTTTCTTGCCGGTAGGGGAGGAGAGAGTCGCTAACAGCGAGTAGGCCATAGGCCTCGAAATGAGACCCAGCCTAGCGGCAAGCCGCTGGCTCGGCATGGACTAGTGTGAGAGATTGTCATCCCTAGTAAGGTTGCTCCTCCGAGAACCGAGGGAGTAGGTGATGTGCATGGTATCAGATGGAAACCTAGTACCACCCTGGTGGAAGGTGTAATGAACTTGATCATGAATTAGTGGGTTAGGGTGGTTCTCAAGCTTGGTGAAAAAGTTTGTGGAAGTATCGACGATGTAGGAGGTAATAACTTGAAGGTTAGCATCGTTGTGAAGAGTTTTGTTGGAAACATACCAAGGGGCATTGAAGATTTTTCTGAGAGTTTGGTTTTGGAGGACTTGTATGTTCCTCATATTAGACTTGGCTGCCTGTCCCCATACAGGGACGCTATATAGGAGTGCAGGGCGAATCACAGTTTTATACAACAAAAGTTTGCTTTTAGTACTAAGATGTCTGCTATATAGTAAGGACAAGACATAACCTAGTTTTATTTTTGCTTTCTTTACCACATCAGTGATATGAGTATTAAATGTCAGCTTGCAGTCTAAGTGGACTCCTAAGTATTTTACACTTCTAGAGTAATTAATTTCAACATTATTTAGTATGACGCGAGGGGGGTAAGTGATGTTCCCTCTGGAAAAACAGATTGCTTGTGTTTTGGAAGGATTGATTGCGATGCGCCATTTGTTGAGATATTCGGAGATAATATTTACATAGTCTTGTAGATATTTATGTGCGAATCTTCTATTATATTCGCCCACCAGAATACTTGTGTCGTCGGCGAATAGACATGTAAGATGTTTGGGGTGGGTGGGAAAATCATATGTATAGATGTTGTACAAGGTAGGAGAAATTGAGGACCCCTGAGGGACCCCAGCATTAATATTATGTTTTCTTGATAGATGCTCTTGCAACTTAATTTGGAAAGTGCGTTTGTGGAGAAAGTGATGAATTATTTTGATTATATAGTTGGGGAATTTAAGTTCAATGAGTTTATAAATAAGGCCTTCGTGCCAAAACTGACTGACTTGTGTTCAAGGCCAGCTATTTATACACGGAAAGAATTCCCGACAACTTTCTAGTAATATCTGGAATATTCCAAATCATTCATAACTTTAAACAATTCATTCAAGAAAACGCTAGAAATAAAAAGAAAAACACCACTCCGAGCGAAAATGTCTTCACGCTTATTAAAGTTAGGGCAAGTGTAAAAACTACAAAGTGTTACGGGGCCGGTATACAAGTGATAAAAGTGATATTTTCAGATACTTTTGTAACATGACGTCAGATAAAACCAAAACTAATGAAAATGATGCAAGGCAGGAAAAACAACAACTATTTACAAGATTTGTAACAGTACTATTATGCGGAGCAAGTGCGTACCATTATAATGAGGCTAGTGTGTACCATTACGTGGAAAATCCGACTCTCGTAATTCACCCTTAATTTTGCTTATAACTCTTTTATGGGCGATTCTCTGTAAACTCGTCATTTTTCACACAAAATCTGTCCGGGCACGGTTTTTTGAAATGTCTCGTATAATTATAATACTATTGCTCAGAAAATGAATCTATTACTTTGATTTGAAAGAGGGTCGATTGAAGTTTGTGTTTTTATGATAAATCATGATAGGGGGTAAGTCCCCCGCCTAGTATAACTAGGCAGGGGACTGTGCCAGGTGACCGTGTTTTTGCTCTTTGTTGCGTAATATCTGCAAAACTATTAGAACATAATTAGTTACGAGACTACCTGTAAATTTAGGCACAAATCGTGGACATAATAACTAATATGTTTTATCAGTAAATTAATTGACATTAATAAAATCACTTCCCAGAGAACTGTTTTCGCAACGACCCTGATGTATACTTTCATCACAAATGTGGCTCTCAAACTAAGCAAAGTAGCGTTTCAACACCGTTCTTGGCGATTTCGGCCAATTCACACTGATTACTTTAAACTTCATGCCAAAAAGAATTTGCAAAAGTTATAGATTTTTCGTGTTACAGCTTTGAATTTGTTGCAGGGGAACTGTTTGAAAAAACTCCGGACAGAATTTACATGACAATTTTAAGTTTTCGAAATACGTAATTATACCTTATTTCATAAGAAAAATACAGCTTCATTATTCTATCTTTAGATATTTATTGTCAAATTTATGTAGTGTTAATAGGTATTTTGAAATAATATCTTTAACAGTTAGACTATGGAATTGGGACAGCCAGGGGACTGTTTTTGGCGCTCAGATAATTTCTAGAAAAAAAAATAAAGTGTTATCACTCCCAATACAATTGAGCCACAAAGTATTAATGCTTTACTTGTATTAAGAGCGATAATTACTTTATTACACTTTATTAGTTATAAAATACTCAGTCCGGACAGTCAATTACCAGTTTACAGAGAATCGCCCATAAGCCGATTATAAATCCGACGTCATTTCCATCAAGTATTTATATTTACATTGAATGCTGCATAAGATTTCAATTTTATTCATTACCTCTGAAGTATATTGGCTTTTATATATCAGTTAGTAAATTTTTCGTTGAAAATAGCGATCATAAGCTATACTTAATTTAAACCAGAATGACAAATGAAGCAATGAAATTAAGTGAAACACTAAATAAGGAACCAACTGATTCAAAAAACGAAGGTGGAGTAATAAAAAAATTATATTGGACGCATATGTCTCATCTTACATTTAAGAAGGGGTAAGTGCGAACCCTGGCTTAAACAAAGACTGATTGATGTATTAAACCAAAATAAATTATGTAGACTATAAGTGATTATTACTAAATAAAAACAACTTATATCTGCTCACTTTGTCCTATTAAAAGGACAAAAGAAAAATCACAGATACAACTCTCTCAATCTTCAAATCACAGTTGTTCGCAAGACACATGGGATATCACTGATTGCGTTTCATCCATGCAAGCAAGTGCTGATCTCTAGTATTAGGAATTATCCCAAGGCAATTACCTAACATATTTAATTTGTGCCATAAGTTTTTTCCTGCTCATATTCACATAATTTAAGGTGGACGCACTTACCCCGCTAGGTGGGGAAAGTGCGTACCTTAGAATAGGTGTCATAAACCAGGTCACAAAACCTATGCTTAAGGTTTATTTGACATATTATATGCTTGAAAATCTTAGTAAACTATCTGGAAAGAAAACTAAAAAAAAATTGTGAGAGTACAAGATTTTTCAACAGAGCAGCATCCTTGAGAACATGAACTTTGAAAAAAAAAGGTACGCACTTACCAGAACTCACTCTATATCAAGCCTTTCAAAATAGTTCAAGCTGCCCCAAAATGTATGTAATTATTTCATATTGTATGTTTTTATCGCAAATATTTTTTCAAATGCATATTTTAATTTTATGATTGACAACAAATACGAGAAGGTTTTCTTTTTTTATTATTTTTTACACAGAATAGTTGAATAACTTAAGCTGGAATCAATCTGAAAAAAAGAGGGGGGGGAGGGGGCTCAGAGCCTTGCAAAATTTATTCGCCCTGTCTTAATTTTGTTCTTGCTACGCCAGTGTTCCCAATACACACACGCACAAAAAAAAAAAAAAAAAAAAAAAAAAAAACTAAAAATGATACATTTAAATTTTAGTTTTATAGTTCATAATAATATTAGTTTGTACATAAATATCAGTTAGAGTTTAGAGTTAGACTATGTATTTTACGTATTCTTCTAAATACTTATTAATATTTTCCAAAATTATGTGTTCTAAAATTTATTACACTTTTATCCCAATCAAATGCTTTTTTGGTTCAAATACATTTTTTTTTTACATTCAGTGTCCCACATGAAAACACTAATTTTGATAATCAAAGCCGTTAAGTACTTACCCTGTACACCAAAGTATTATTTGCTGCTTATATCATAAGCATAGGCGGCTGATACACCAAAAAAGTGGGGGGTCAAGAGAAATATGTGTGTGGGGGAGGGGGGGGGTACGAAGCATCGCCCTCGAAAGTTTTTCTTTTTTTTCCTTTTGACAAATTTTGCTATATTGTGTTGGATTTTTACATTCCTGATTGAATGACCTCTAAAATATGCGGAACATGGCCTCAAAAATCAACCAGGCAAGTTGTTTTTCATTCATTTTCATGAAATGGTATGTAAAAAGTCCAAAGTTATGGAATTTTCAGCTGTTATCTTGGTGAAATTAATCAATCTACCGAGTAAAAAATCATTTTTCACTCGATCATCACTTTATGACCGTGAAAAGTGAGGGGGCAAGGCTCCTTTACTGTGTGAAGTGATTGCCCTCCTTGCCCCCTGTACGAGCCGCCTATGATCATAAGCAGCGTAAATGTGCACTCAGAACAGAATTAGTGTATCAATTAATGTAAAGATTTGAATATAAATGCATGTCACAAGCTTTTTTAAAAAAGCAATTTTCTGTAAAATCTCACAAGCAATTTACAAATAAATAAATACTAAATAAAGACGTTTGATTAAAAAGTTCACAAAAATCACATCTTACTCGAAATTAATACTCAATTATTGGTGATTTGTTTAATTTAGCATTTTAGCAAGAAGCCATTTCTTGTACACTGCGATGCAAAAGTTTAGACAAAATGCAAATATGTGAATAAAAAGAAAACTATTCAACGAAATGCTTTCAAATTTCTACTGCAGGTACACAATACGGTCCCAAATACGTGTCTGGAGTTCTTATAACTATAACTGGAATCAAATTTTGGAAATTGCAAAAGATATTTTTTTACATTGTTGCAAAAGTTTAGACAATAGTTAGATTTTATGCAAATATCCCTTGAAATGTAATTTGTGGAGGAAATGCGGGACTGTATAATTTATAAAGTGCAGAGATTGCTGAATAAATAATCAAGAACTCAAAAGCTCTTTAGTTCTCGTGTAAAGAAGATGAGAAAGTTTGGAAGCCGAAATTTGAAAATGAACCTACTTTATTAATTTTTTGTCTTGTAAATCGGCTCTAGTATGGTAGTACATTGTTTTTTACTTTGTGGAGAGCAAATTCAGACATGCGTATTGATCAAAAAGTCCAAGAAAAATTATGTTTCTTAAGGATGAAGGAATTGAAAAAACGGCTCAAACTGACGATTCGCCCCTTAATCCTATACAAAACTTCAACTTGGGTCAAAAACAGCACGTGACAGCATAAGTAGATGAACAACTGAATCGGAATGCATAAAAAAAACAAAGAATTGTGCTTGAGCCTTTTCAGACTGAGTGTCCCAAATAAGCCAGATTTTATTGGTAAAAGCAGCACAGCATATGATCATTGGATATTTCTCAAGTCCCGCGAAAAGAAATATAATCCATCTAGGACATCCCAATTTTAATAATTTTTATCAAAGAAAGTACCATTCATTTTTTAGTCACGATGATACATATGCTGTTTTTCACATTAAAATCTGGCTTATTTGGGTCACTCTGTCCGAAAAGGCTCAGGCACAATTCTTTGTTTTTTTTTATGCATTCCGATTCAGTTGTTCATCTACTTATGCTGTCACGTGCTGTTTTTGACCCAAGTTGAAGTTTTGTATAGGATTAAGGGGCGAATCGTCAGTTTGAGCCGTTTTTTCAATTCCTTCATCCTTAAGAAACATAATTTTTCTTGGACTTTTTGATCAATACGCATGTCTGAATTTGCTCTCCACAAAGTAAAAAACAATGTACTACCATACTAGAGCCGATTTAAAAGACAAAAAATTAATAAAGTAGGTTCATTTTCAAATTTCGGCTTCCAAACTTTCTCATCTTCTTTACACGAGAACTAAAGAGCTTTTGAGATTTTGATTATTTATTCAGCAATCTCTGCACTTTATAAATGAATAATACAGTCCCGCATTTCCTCCACCAATCACATTTCAAGGGATATTTGCATAAAATCTGACTATTGTCTAAACTTTTGCAACAATGTAAAAAATGTCTTTTGTAATATCCAAAATTTGATTCCAGTTATAGTTATAAGAACTCCAGACACGTATTTGGGACTATATTATGTACCTGCAGTAGAAATTTGAAAGCATTTCGTTGAATAGTTTTCTTTTTATTCACATATTTGCATTTTGTCTAAACTTTTGCATCGCAGTGTACTATCTTTAACAATGTTAAAGGGAATTCGGAGGCACTCCTAAAGAAAAAATTCCTAATTAAGGCCCCAAATGAGCAAATGTAGACGATCTTTGATGACGTGAAGTAACTGATGCAGTTAAATACTCTACCCTAGAATTAGGAACTTTAAACATGCAATTTTAGGGCTTTTTTGGTGATATTTAGGGGCGGGGGAAGGAGGTGGGTCACGAACTCCCCTCCAGAGCTTTTCTGAAATTGAAGTCCTAAAAATGCAATTGTTGGTTAACTCTGATGACGTTACGAAAAGGGTCATCGTTTAGGACTCTCTTCAATAAAATAGAATAGAAATTGAAAATAAAATAGAAATTGAAGTTTTAAACAGGCAATTGTAAACTATCTTTGAAGATGTTGGGAGAAAAATATGCTTGGTGACAGTCATTTGGAAATTTTCCGAAATTAATCTACTGAAAACACAAATGTAAGTCGTCTCTGGCCACGTTAGGATTGTGGTACGGGACTACCTCGGAGAAGTTTTGCAATTGAAATCTTGAAAAACAACTTTAGTGCATTTTGAGGCATTAGAGAAATGGATGGGTTTAAGACTTTCCATCTTAAAACTTTCGAGATTGAAGTCCTAGAAGAGCAATAGTATATACCATCTTTGGAGGTTATGAGAAGGTATGTCCATAGACTCTCACCCCAGAGTTTTCCTAAATTGTGGTCCTAAAAATGCAATTATAAGCCATTTTTGAGAAAAATCAGAAAAAATGGGTTCGCGGCTCTCCAATCCCCGAAAAGTTTTGCATTTTTTTTCATCATTAAAATGCAGTTATTGGCCATCTTTGATGACATTAGAGGACAAGCAATGCGATTTGATATTTCCTACAGAAACATTTTCAAAATTGAAGTCATTAAGTATGCAATGTTCTGTTTTTGCGTTATTTTTTTTTTTTGAATAAGAATTTTATTCCTAAAAATCATCGCTACAATAAAGGTAAAAGAATATGAAAATCACAATTGGCATAACGGCAGCAGCGCCAGAAAAATTTCCATTCGAAATTGGAATAAAGATAAAGAATAAGGATGCACTCATCTGTTCACAAAAATACCAATTGGATAAAGGCAACGTACATGAAAAATATCTATCGGAACAAGAAAAACTATCCCTGAAATCTATATTTCATCAAGACAAAGAAATTTCTAAAGGTCTCCATTATGTTAAGAACAACGACACATAGTAAAATTGTAATCGCTGAGGGTCAACAGCCAGTTTAAATCTTCCTTAAAATTAGAACCATCAGTTTCTGAAGTTTCTCATTAAAAAACGAAATGTTTTATTGTAGATTCAAATCTGTATTCCTGCGAAATATGCTCTTATAAAAACAACAGCAGCAATAGGTTGCAATAAGATTTATCAATTGCAGAACAAACAAGCCAATTACTAAAACAGAGGTTCTTGAAGTTCAGGTCACCACGGACCCCCAACCTACTTACTTTGCAGGTGGTTAGCCTCCTCCCCAGCCATCCTAGTAAAGCATTGATTTGGGTTGAGAAAATTAAAATCACGCATATCGCCTGTTCTAATTAACTTCGAATCTTCCAGCTTCGCATCAAAGAGCATATTTCGTTTAAGGGTGGAAAAAAAAAAAAAAAAAATCCTTAAATGACATAAAAATGAAAAATATGAATGAGCATTGAAAGGGATACATATGAGTTTAAAATAATGCGTTTTAAATAATTTTATTATTTCAATTTTTTACTTTCTTTCTTCTGGTGATTTTATTCCTTCATGTTTCGATAACGGAGACACAAAGGCAAATAATTTATGTGTCCAAAAACATGTTTTACAATGCTCTTTTAATCGCATTTCTTTGTTCGTTATTATTATTATTATTATTATTACACTATCGTGTGATTCGCTGCTTAGAATTGTATTTAAAATCTGCTAAAACAAGTTTTCAATTTGAGTTCTACGAAACTTGAAAGTTGCAAACAAATTTAAATAAAATGCAAAAATATTTATTCTTTAGCATGCTTCTAATATTTTTAATGCACGAGTTTGTTTTCTTACCAAAAATTGCTACAAAATGTTAATTTTCGTAGTTTCAAATTCAAAGTCCTGTAAAGACGAGACCAAAGAACAATCTCAATCAAGTCTCCTTCCTTACAAGCCATTTGAAGCGGTTTTTTTTTTCTTTTTCTTTTTTTTTTCTTGAGAAATTACAAATTGATATAGGTTTTCTTTTTAGACCTCATTCGAGGGGTGGTTCTTTTTTCAGATTGCCACACATTCTGATCTGCCAACGTCACGCGTCCACGAAGCCTCCGCTCTTCCACCATGCCATTTCTCCCCTCCCAAAAATGTTAGTTTGGACACTCTAGAGTCCCTGTATAGAAGCTCCGGAGCTTGTTTATAGGGACTCTAGGACGCACCTGTTGTCAGAGGAGCCCGGATAGGAAGTTACGAGAGGTCTCTATGACCTCTCAAAAATATCTTATCCTGCAAATTTTGTCTGACGATTCGGCAAATGTAGAGAAATAATTGCCATTTTTAACTAAAATGCCCCTTTTTAATTACATGTACGTATGTGTACTTTATCTGCAAAGTTGAGCTATCCGACAAAATTTGGAGTTCTATTGGGCAAGAACCCCCCCCCCCCCCCCCTCCACCAAAAAATTTCAATTTCGGAGCGTATAACTGCTTCTCAGCAGCCGCGAAAGGTCACTGAACGAAAATTTAATCCCGTCACAGTAGAGAATCTTTGCAGAGAATAAGTTCATTAATAAACAACAGAGGAAGAAATGTGTTGAGAGAAACTCTCCTTTACGAAAAAGAGCACATAATCGAATCTTTCATTGCGCCCGCCATAACTTCTACGGCAAGAGCGCGCGCTATCACCTCCTTTATCGTAGTGTAAATAATAAGTTTTTCATGAGACTTTTCGAGAGATAAGATCATCACCTCCGCTCTGAGATTCACTCACGCTCGCACCATCTGTTTACCTGATAAAATTTTCATAAGCCTTTCTTGACATATTTTTTCCCTTCCTACGAAGCATTGTTCCCAGCGCTCGACTAAGAAATGGCGTGCGACTCTGATGAGAAATTAGTTCCTTGGGCTTGAAATTTGAAGTCGATGTAAGAAATGTGTTCTCCAAGCGTATATTAATAGAGTAGATCCTCATTTTAGGTGGAATAGGGTGGCACGGTAACTGCGGATAAGCAAATACCTCGGATAAACCGCAAAATGTGTAGAAAACGATGATAGGGGAAAAACAGTAAACTATCGATTATCCGCAATCGGATTATCTTCGGGTTTTTCACATTTTTTTTATTAAATTTTTCTTTTACGGTGATTTACTGAGTGCAGAAAATGAAGAGTGCGTTGTTGGTCGTTTCTAGCTTTTAAAGATAATTTTTACATTTTATGTTATCATTTGCTATAATTTAAGTGTATGTGTTGTGTTACAGACTTTTTTTTTTTCGCTTTTGCGTCCACTGGTATCGTTTTTTTAACTTATTTTTCCGATTATCCGCGGTATTCGCTTATCCGCGGTTACCGTACCACCCTAATCCGCAGATAATTGGGAGTATATTGCACTAGCTTAAGAAAGATAATAAAACTCTCACACATAGATTTAAATTATTGTAAAAATTATAACATTGAATGTAAAAAGTGTATGTAAAAGCTAAAAACGAACAATAACTCTTCTATACATAAAAAAAGCATTACATTAGCACATGAATTAAATTTTTACAAAGACGGTGGTTAATTTGTGATTAAAAATTTTAGTAGCATTTTTTAGCAAATATAGTAAATAAGGGAGGGGGGAGGGGGGCATCAAGTTGAGCGAAACTCAGCTACTTGATTAAAAAAATATTCTGCGTAATGCAAAAATCATTTTCCAGCATTTATTGTAGCATATTTTCAAAAATAATTTTTTGTGACTCACATGTTTCATTTCTGACTATTCATTAAATACCTAATTCAGTATTTTAGAAGTTACATACTTTGTAATCGATTCCTTTATTAATATGTTAAGCACGCGAAAAAATATTACCCTATCTGTATTCTTTTTTGTTTTCTGCAGTACTAGTGATTGAAAAAGAAATTGTCGTTATAAGTATTTTTTAATATCTATTTTCAATCTTAAAAAGATGTGTCTTTCAAAGTTTTAACAATTTTGTAAGACTGTCCAATCAACTATTAAAACGTCAGAAACTGGAAATTACAAATGAATTTTAACTGTTCTGGAGTCTTTGAAAATCATTAAATACCTTTTTAAAACTCCTTTAAAAGTGCTTCAATCTTATTTCCTATCAAATAATTAAACTATGAATTAACTAAATGGCCAGAATGTCACTCTCTCGTTAATTATTTTTTTTAAATCTCTACACAATTTCTTTTAAAGAATTTTACGTGTTTTATACTATTGATTATTTTATGTTACTAAGTGCTGTGTCTGTCGGTGAGTTGGGCACTAAATCAAAAACTACTATGTAACTATAGGAAAAACCGATGTAAGCAAGTGATAATGTGTTAATCTTTTCCCCTCCCTCGTCCTTCCTCTCTGTCTCTTAATGTTAATCGTTATTTAAATTAAACATTTTTTTATTCTTTGATTAGTCTTAATTTGCAAAAGAATGCAGAAAATTTATGAGATTGTTGTTTGCCTACTTTTCCAACATGTTTTTGAAGTCCCAATTTCCCCATATAAAGCCTCAAAATGCAGAATTTTAAAATTTTTTTTCAAAAATTTACCTGGGGGACAAACCCCCGGACCCCCTAAAATTACGGATATTCTACCCCACTTAAAAAAGTTACCCACTTAAAGGTCAGTTCAAGAAAATAATAAGAATAAAGAAAAAAAAAAACACACACATACACACATTAAACATCGTGGGGTGGGGGGTCAGCTAGAAATTAGACTCATAACACACACAACAATGTATGTGTGTTTGAGTAATGTGCGAAACTGGGCCCCTCCCGAAATTTTTTTCTGGATACGGCCTTGGTTTAAATAATCCGTTGATTTCAGTGAGATGATTCGTGGATGATCTGAAATTTGGTGCAAGCTGAGCGAAGTTCAAATGGGTGTTTTTTTCTACAGTTAGCAAATTATCGCCGCAAAAAAATGAAGAATGAAAGACCCGCGCATAATCGGGAGTTTGCTGTATATATATATATACACTCAGGCACATTGAAAATAGCGACCCAAGAAGAAAGCATCGGATTGAATTGAAATTTAATACACATAATGATACAGATGAGAGGTTCACTTGATCTTAAAATCAAGACAATTGAACGAATACAGGGTGTGCAAGGACACACATACAGAGCAACTTCAATAGCGCGTTGGACCACCTCTAGCTAAAATTCATGCCGCCATACGGCCCGGCATTGAGTTGATTAGACGCCTGATGTTGTCCTGAGGCAGATGGGCCCACAAATTTGTAACAGCCAACTCCAAATCACGCACAGAGTGACACGACGGCATCTGACGTTTTACCTGATCCCACACATGCTCTAAAGGGGATAAGTCGGGGGAGCGGGCCGGCCATGGAAGAGTCTGAAAATGACGTAGGAAGTCTTGAGCAACTCTTGCTGTATGCAGACGAGCATTATCTTGCTGGAAAATTGCCCCTGGGAGACCATTTAGGAAAGGTCCTACATGGGGTCGAAGAATATTATCAACGTACCGTTGGCCGGTTAAGTTTCCACGCATCACAATTAGATTGGACCGGCTATCATAGGATATGGCCCCCCAGACCATTACACCAGCTGTGCGGGCAATGTGACGTAGAACAGTGTGGGAGGAATTGTACCGCTCAGCTGGGCGCCTCCACACCGGTATACGGTTATCATCAGTCCCTAAAACAAACCTAGACTCATTACTAAACACAACTTTTTGCCAATCTGTGATATTCCACAATTGATATAGCCTTATACCGGTGTGGAGGCGCCCAGCTGAGCGGTACAATTCCTCCCACGCTGTTCTACGTCACATTGCCCGCACAGCTGGTGTAATGGTCTGGGGGGCCATATCCTATGATAGCCGGTCCAATCTAATTGTGATGCGTGGAAACTTAACCGGCCAACGGTACGTTGATAACATTCTTCGACCCCATGTAGGACCTTTCCTAAATGGTCTCCTAGGGGCAATTTTCCAGCAAGATAATGCTCGTCCGCATACAGCAAGAGTTGCTCAAGACTTCCTACGTCATTTTCAGACTCTTCCATGGCCGGCCCGCTCCCCCGACTTATCCCCTTTAGAGTATGTGTGGGATCAGCTAAAACGTCAGATGCCATCGTGTCACTCTGTGAGTGATTTGGAGTTGGCTGTTACAAATTTGTGGGCTCGTCTGCCTCAGGACAACATCAGGCGTCTAATCAACTCAATGCCGGGCCGTATGGCGGCATGAATTGCAGCTAGAGGTGGTCCAACGCGCTATTGAAGTTGCTCTGTATGTGTGTCCTTGCACACCCTGTATTCGTTCAATTGTCTTGATTTTGAGATCAAGTGAACCTCTCATCTGTATCATTATGTGTATTAAATTTCATTTCAATCCGATGCTTTCTTCTTGGGTCGCTATTTTCAATGTGCCTGAGTGTATATATATATGAGAGATAGAGAGAGAGAGATTTTGGCATTAAATAAAGGTACAAAATATTACAGTATTTTTTTTTTAATGTAATACTTAGTATTCGGTCGAGTATTTGGTTGGAATTTTAATCGAATACAAAATGCAGAGGGAAGTGCTTTTTTGCATCGTTCACTGGGACTGACCTTCTGCTGACCATGTGACTAGTTGGTGAAAAGCTTAGACCATTGAGAGATCTAAGGTTAAAAGCCTCCTGAGGGGTTCAGGGACTTTAAGGAAGGGGGTGGAAAGCTTCGGGATTTTCCTGGGGAAATTTTTAGAAATTTAGGTCCAAGAAGCATGCAATTGTAGGTGATCTTTAATGGTGTGGGGGCAGGTCTGAGACTGTTTTGAAGGCTCTCCTCTAGAAATCTTTCAAAATTTAATCCTGAAAACGTAATTTTAGATGATCTTTAATGAAATGGAGGAGAAGAATCGAGGAGCTCAGAAATAATAGCACAACCATGATTTTTAGGCTAAGATTCGTCCCTATTTTGAGATATATTTCAAGTTGTGTATCAACAGATTCAAGTATTTTGCAAAATTAGTCGGAACATCAGCGGGCAGGGGCGGATTTAGGCTGTGAATTTTGGGAGTGCAATAAAACCAAGGGTTGGGGGAGAGAGGGATATCTCCAAGACAGACAGGTGATCCGGCCCTCCTTTGGAAAAATATGAAATTTATCTTTTAAACGGTGTTTATTATTATTTTTTCATTATAAAGTAGATTTTATTAATTTCATTACATTACACTGTTAAAAAAATGTCCTGAAAATAACGGAAAAATATACGGTAGCTGAGTTGCCGGAGTTTTTCCGTTTCGTTAATTATATTTCCGTGATTTTGAAAAAGTTCCGTTCGTCAGATTTTCGTTTCTTAATTCTCCGTTCTTCATTTTCTCGGTTCCCCGCTTATACGTTATAGGCTTATACCTATACGCTTATATATATATATATATATATGTATATATATATATATATATATATATATATATATATATATATATATATATATATATATATATATATATATATATATACAGGGTGTCCACTCCAATCGTGGACCAATAGCTAATTTCTAAACCGTTAGAGATACGCATATAGTTTATTTAGGAAAAAATCTCCAAATTATGAAAGGAATTTTCGGTCTATTCAATGTTTTTCAAAAAATCAAATTTTGAAAGAGTTACGAAATTTAAATTTTTATACAGCCCCCCAGTCCTATCAATCATATTTAGTAAAACATTCTTGACACTGTAACGTTTAAAACTAAAAAAAAATCACTCCTCTACCACAAAAATTGACCGAGTTATGACGTTTTGAAAAATCAAGATTTTGAAGGATTTCGCATACGGTCCCTTAAGCGATCTCTCGATGACGTCATGAAATAATGCAAAATCTTGATTTTTCAAAACGTCATAACTCGGTCAATTTTTGTAGTAGAAGAGTGATTTTTTTTTAGTTTTAAACGTTACAGTGTCAAGAATGTTTTACTAAATATGATTGATAGGACTGGGGTCTGTATAAAAATTTAAATTTCGTAACTCTTTCAAAATTTGATATTTTGAAGAACATTGAATCTACCCAAAATTCCTTTCGTAATTTGGAGATTTTTTCCTAAATAAACTATATGCTTATCTCTAACGGTTTAGAAATTAGCTATTGGTCCACGATTGGAGTGGACACCCTGTATATATATATATATATATATATATATATATATATATATATATATATATATATATATATATATATATATATATATATATATATATATATATATATATATATATATATATATATATATATATATATATATATGTATGTATGTATATATAAATATATATATATATATATATATATATATATATATATATATATATATATATATATATATATATTATATATATATATATATATATATATATATATATATATATATATATATATATATATATATATATATATATATATATATATGAGACAAAACGATGCGCAAAAATGTAAATTTTAAAACTCTTACGAATTTTGTTTTTTAGAAAAAGTTTGAAAACGTTCGCTCATACTTAAAGCAAAATCCGGTGCATGAGTTCAAACTCTTAAATATCTTGCCTTTAAAAACATACTAAAGCAATACAGGAATTGGCTTTTTTTTTTTTTCATTAAAAATTTTAGTTCATTAAAGTAACACGATTTTTTTTTCTTTTGAAAAGATTACATCAATATCACACAAAATACTCAAATATTTTGAAGATGAAATGATCAATGCATAGTATTTCTGAGCGTATAACTTCAAAACATTAAAAAGTATATTAACAAGGTGTATTTTTTAAAAAATATTTTCTCTTAAGTTTTAATAAAAATTAAGTTCTTCCGATTTTTTTTTTTTTTTCATTTCTGAATTTGAAACATTCGTGGTTCCTTAAAAAAAAATCCTGTATTTTTACTGATTTCCTCTATTTTTATATATATTTACGTTATGGTGTTCATAGTGGTCAACACTTTAAGAAATGCACTCTCAAAATTGATAATATTTTCCTTGTTTTTAATGAAATCGCTTCCAAGGATATGCATCGGGCGAACATTTCGTCAAATTGAAAAAAACTGCTTTCGTCACTTTTTTGAGGATGAATTTCGTCAAATGTAACGAAATATTTCTTCATCCTAGTTTCGTCAAAAAGACAATCATTTTCGTAGTTTTCACAGCATAAATGTAGTCACATTAGTTTCACTGTAGCTGAGCGTGTTAGTTTATGCAATGTTTGAGTATTCATTTTTAGCCTACTTTCCCGTTAAAAGTAAAAGAAAGAATAAAAAAGAAAAAAAAGTAGCTTAATGCATTTAAAAAATATCGCCAAGTCCAAAAAATATCGCCAAGTTAAAAAAATAAAAAGGTAAAATGAATATCGAAAAATTTAAAATTTGAAAGAAGGGTATTGAGATGGGGAATTTGTGTGTCGGTCGGTCTGTCTGTCCCCCCCCCCCCTAATAACTTTTGAATGAACATTCCGATTTGGACAAACTTTTTTTTGTTGGAAAGATCTCGGCGAGTACAGCTCATTCCCATATTTGATTTTTCGATTTGAATAATTTTTGGTTCCACTTTGAACCGTTCAAACAACCTGTCCCGCGATATTAACTTTTGAGTGAACAGACCGATTTGAACAAACTTTTTTTTGTTCGAAAGATCTTATCAAGAATACTTCATTCCCGTATTTACATTTCCGATTTGAACAATTTTTCGTTCAACTTTGAACCGCTCAAGCAAGCTGTCGCCCCTAATAACTTTTGAGTGAACAGTCCGATTAAAAAAAACTTTTTTTTTGTTCGAAGGATCTCAGCAAGGATACTTCATTACCGTATTTAAATTTTCAATTTGAACATTTTTTTGTTCAACATTGAACCGTTCAAGCAACCTTTCCCCACCTAATAACTTCTGAGTGAACCATCCGAATGGAATAAACTTTTTTTTTTTTTGTTTGAAAGATCTCGGAAAGGCTCTTTCCCGTATTTCGCTTTTTGATTTGAACCATTTTTCGGTCAATATTGAACCGTTCAATAAAAAAAATTAACATTAGCGCCTACGAGAAATTTAAGTTGAATGTTGATCCTGAACTTAAAGTCGGATTTCCTTCAAACTAACTTTGTAAGAATATGGTTTTGATACATAATGTTTGTAAAGTGCTTTTCTGAATAATCTTCTGTGAGGACTCTGACTCCGACTCCGCAAACATGGCGGAAATGCAGGCTCAGAAAAAAATGACTGACTGTGCAGACGATTTTTTGTTCATTTATTCATTTGTTTTATTTTATTTATTGTTATTTTTTTTTTGGCAGACGATTTTTTTTGTAACAAAAATGTTTCGTTCACGAGGGCGTTTTATTCTTTATTTATATTTAACAGCAGGCAACGGATTAAAAGTGAAATTCGAGGCATTTTATGAACGGACGAGTTTTTTTTTTCTTTTTTCTTCTTTCTTTGATAAAATGTGTTTTGATGTACTTTGTACTTTTATTTATTTATTTATTTATTTTTTTGAAAACGATTGAGGAATTTTTCTACGGCAGAAACTGTAACAGTTACATTCTTTAAAAGGTGCGACAAAACTTTATTTATTCATTTATTTACTTTTTATGTGTCTATTTCATCTGATGAGAGGGGTATATTTTGCTTTTAAAAGTCAGCTTTAAGTGCTAAAAAGGTATGTTTGACATAATTTTTAGTCTCAGATAATCAAGAGAATAATGATCAGATGCTAGAATGCCTATGTCAATGTACGGTAAAGTAGGCTCGTTTAGTTCTTGGCAGAACTTCTTGTTTTATTTTATTTGATATTTTGTCACTATCGATCAATCATAACTTTATGATCTTATAACCATAATTTCTCTCTTTTTATATGTAGTCTCTCACAATACAAAAATATAAGAAATTGTAAAGGAAAAGAGCCACATGACAAATTCGATTTTATTAATGTAGAAATTCAGATGTTTAATTTCTTTATAAAGAAACAGCAACAGTTAACACTTTGTCACTAACTACCTATTCCTTATTTTTGTTCTGTTAACAATGCAGGATTTAAATTTTAAGAAACAATGCAGTAAATCACAAGAAAACAGTACAGGTACGATTCATGAATGAAGTGAATTAATCGATCAATAGGTTGCTAGAAAGGAAAGCATTTTCAGTTTCTGAAAATTATTTTTATGTACGATAGCTCTTATTTGATTGTTCAAACTTTTGCTGATGTAAAAAAGGTAAATACTTTTACATTGTTTTTTCATTTATTTCTTAATGTGTTGTTAACTGAAGATGAAAACATGGGCAAATAAAGTAAAGTCATTAAGGAATAATCTTTAAACTGGTTTAAAAAATTAAAAAATACGCTTTTAGATGCACTTATAAAACATCAATATGTAATAAAGTTTAGCCTTTAGTATTAATAATAGTATTAAATATATTACTCTTATATTTGCAAAGAACGTGAATTTTATCTTTTATTCAGAGTTACATACACAAACAACTAAAACACTTATAATACATCAACATGTAATATAGTTTAGCTTTTAGTATTATCAACAGTATTAAATATATTACTTTTATATTCGCGAAGAACGTGAATTTTATCTTTCATTTAGAGTTACATACATGCATACAAACAAACCCACACGTGAAACTAATAAAAGCGTATTAAAAAAGCTTAGTTTTGAGACTAAGCTTTTTAATCGTAGTGGAAAATTACAAAAATCATTTTACTAACCCTCAGCACTCATAGTTAGTTTATATATGTAACTCTTAAATGTCTATCAGTTTACATCATGAAATAACCAACTATTAAGTCTAGACTCAAATTAAATTAAAAATAATAATAACAAAAATAAAAACATGATAAAAATTGATGGAGCAAGAGCCATTCTTACCTCTGGTGGACGAAAATCCGTACAAAAAATACAACAAAATAATGTATGGATTTTAAAATATACTCACACGCCCTTTTGTTGCCCATTTTAATTGAATGCATTGCGATTAATTATGGACTGATAAACTAAATCTTCTTTAAAATGTCGTGCAAGGGAAAAGCGGCATACAAAATCATCACATGACTTCCAGGTGCGTGAAAAGATCATTTTTTCACAAGTCTTCTAACGATACAAAATAATTAGGGGAACACTATAAATCCAGCGGACGTTTTTCTTCAAAGCAATCTCAAATTAAAACAAAATGGCTTCACAAGATATATCACGACACTAACAGACACAAATAAAATTATACGTTCGAACGCGATGTGTTTTGGAAAGAAGCAGTGTCTTCTAACCACACAGACTAATAATGGGAACAAAGTCCACGTCTCTCGCAGGAAGCTGTAATAAGCATATATTAATTCACAATGGCTCTGCATGTTATAAGTTTTGCCGTCTCGTACTTTGACCAGCGAATCATAGTTAAAGCAGAAAGCATAAGCCGCAACCGTAAAGATGGGAAAATTCCGTTTTTGTTTCTCCAACTCGGTGATTCACGGAATATTTCTGTTTCTTTAAGGAAAAGATACGTTTTGAAGCGAAAACGGTAATTTTCTGTTAAAATCAGGAAAAAACTTCCTGAAAATTCAGATTTTTTAAAACAATGTACAATAGGTTTTTTTTGTTTACTATAGTTGTTTCAAAGTTGGAGAAACTGTAATGATACTCCAATAAATATCCAATAACAGAATATGCAATTGTTCTATAATGCAGCACTGAGTGATACATAGTTTAAGAAAAAGCTCTTACTTGCATGTAATTATTTATATGTAGATTTATCCAAATGGATAAATATACTCTTATTCTGAATATGTAGAACAATCATATTTCCCCCATACTAGAGATGCTACGTCCTTTTACTCATATTGGCAATGCATAGTGATATACACAGGGCAAACAATAAGTCGCATAGTATTGTACTGGTTTGATTTCAAGTAAATTAACTTAGGGGCCGTGGTTGCCCGATCGGTAAGGCATCGGACTCGTGTCCGGAGGAACCCGGGTTCGATTCCAGCCGATCAAAGATCCACCGTCTTGATTAATGGTGGCTGAGAGGCGTTAAAAATGTCGTGGCCACAAACAACGGGATCATGTAGAAATCGAGGCAAATAGAAATTGTAATCACAGTTATCGTAAAAATGTTAAGTTCAAAGGAAAGCTTACCTGGATTACATAACGAAATTCAGTTCCTCTTCTTCAGACGCCTAGGTGCAGAGAAGTACATTTCTATGGTGTTTTTATCTTCATCTAATGCTGATAACATCTAACGGGCCACGTATATAGTATTTCTATTGCGAGAAACTCGTAATGCAACAATTATTGAGAATAACAATAATTAGTTTTTAGTGTCAATCGCTCGAAATTGTGGACGCGTTGATAGTTTCTTTCTTCCTTTTTTTTTTTTTTTGACAGTTTATTTTATGGAGCATTTACTTGAGAAAATAATGTGAAGTTTCATAATGGAAACCTTAGCTTATTTTTAAAGTACGTTTACACTAAAAAGAATAAAATAAAAATATTTTTGAAAAAAAAAAAAAAAGAAAAAAGAACCGACTTTAGAACTTCAATCAGCAGTTGCTATAAAGAGTAAAAAATAATTTTGTTCTTTGAGCACCATCGATACTACTTTTAAACATAAGTTTTGAAGTCGGCGCAAAAACTCTAGGTAAAATGATTTTACAGTATATTCGCCAACATTTTTCAGACAACCTATTGAAAATAAATTTGTGTTCAGTAGTTCAGTGTTAATAGGATCTATTCATGGCTGTTTAGTGATAAAAATGAAAAAATACCAAAGAGCTGTCGAAAAAGAAAAAAGCGGGAAAGTAATATGTTTTCTACGTTGTTTAGTGAACAGGAAATATTGAACTGTTAAAGATGATCAGGAAGGATTATGCTAACCGTAAAATGCCAATTGAACCTGTTATTGCTGCGGATGAATTCCAAGAGTATGTTTTCAAGAGCTTTCTAAGGCCTCTTGATGGTCCCAAGTTTCTCTAATACGAAATAAATAAGCGGGAAGAATTTTTGAAACAGAAAGAACGTCAGTGGCCACATAAGCGGATTTAGGCTGTGAATTCTGGGGGTGCAGCAATACCAGGGGTCTGGGGGAGGGTATACAGCCCAGGAGCAACAGTGACGCAACTAGAAAATAGTTTTAGGTAGGGTACCCAAAAATTTTTCCCCCTAATCTGATAGGGTGTTCGGGTGTGTCTTCCCAGGAAAGTTTTTTGAAATTACAGTCCTGAAAACGCAGTTTTAGACTACCTCAGATGATGTTAGGAGAAAGAAAGGTTCAGGAGATTTATGCGAAATAGTTTAGAAGTTGAAGTCTTAAAAACACGATTATAGGCATATTTGTTGATGTTAGGGCAAAAGTTAGGGCTTAGGATCTGTCCCCGATCTTTTTTTTTTTTTTTGAAAAATAGAGAGAAATTAATCTCCCCCCCACGCAATTCTTCAAAATTAAAATTCCAAAATCTCAACTGCAGCCAAACCTTGATGTTACGGGAAGAGCATCCACTCACTTAAAGATGATTTCAAATACTTCATTCAATTTTTTTTTTATTATTATTATTAAAACCTGGTTTCTGACCACCTTGTATAATAATAGAGGGTGAAAGCTTGGGGCCCTTGGTCAAAAACTTTCCAACATTGAAATCTTAAAAATGCTGTTCTAGTCCATATTTGGTAACCTTAGGACTCGGCAATTTTTTTAATTTGAAGCTCCAAAAAAAGCAGTCTTTCGATTCTCGATGTTGTTGGAAGCAAGGAAGGATTCAACTTCTAGTTTTGGTGGGTGGGAGTCTGTTAAGAGGTTTTGGGGTTCACCCTTGAAAATATTTCGAAACTGTAGTTTCGGAAACCCAGTTTTAGAATCTTTGCTGAAGCTAATACAGTACCGGCTCCAGAGGGGGGCGATGGTTCCCTCCGAGAGCAGTGAAAATTTTCTTTTAAAAATGAGAACTAGGGCTTGATTATTTAATTCTACTAGCTGTACCACTGACAGACATTTTTACTTAATTTTAGTTAATTTACTTTCAAAGCTGAAATTATGCTTGAAAAAGTCCCAGAACATGAATACAGCTGTGCCGTGTGGCATCTTGCAAAGTGCTACATGAAAAGTATTTTTCTCTCTTCGTTTCTCAAACAAATTCTGTAACATTTCTACATTTAATTTTATTATGATTTTAAACAATTTGCAACATTGTTTTATGTTCATAACAAATTTGATATTCCGTTGATTATATTGATTTTATTTTATTGTTTGAGTAATGCAAAAAACCTATTAAGAGTTTTTGAAAAGTGAATTGAATATTTCAAAAAATCTTGAGAAACCATATTCATGTTGCATTTAATAGCAAAATTATTAAGGAGCCATGACGTTGAAAAAATAATACAAAGGAAATCTAAGGTAACACTTTAAAGCAGTAATTCAGTCTAAAATGTTAAAAAGTTTTTTTTTTAGTGAAGCAGGCATTTATATTTTACATAAACAGATAAAACTGACGAGATAAATATTGAAAGTTTCACTTTTCGAAACAGCTGAGTGGTGTTTTAAAAGAAATACTCCTGGAGGGTTTCCCTCAATATATCTATATATCTTCTCATGTCAAAAAAGGTGGCTTCCATTTATATTTTAGGATTCGAAAGCTTGAAATTTTCTGCTAAAAATGATGTCAGTTTGAAGATTCTACGAGCATTAGAAGAGCTGTAATAATTGTTTATAGAATCCCGGAAATTCAAGGCTTATATTCAGCAAAGCAGGCCAAACGGTTCTAAAATGCTTAAGCTCGAGAATAAAATTTGTTTTGAAAATAAAGATGAAATGAAATATTTTACCAACGGAAATCAACTTTTCATGATGTTACCATGGTTACGTTTTTATTTCGTTTATTTGTTTCGTTCTCTTTTCCTTAATAATTTTAAAAATGTATTTGTTTTTGTAGCAATCCAAACTCCAAGCCTTATTAAAATTAGTCAAATGAAATATAATAAAACCGTGATAAGATGGCACCTGTCAATCAAATGAGAAATCGAGTCCTTTCCTTAAAATAGCTAGAGAAGGAAGAAACTGACGCGTACCATTTTTGGGAATTTAGACACATTTTGGTGATCTGACAAGTTGTATAGAAGAGAGAATAATTCTTTAACAAAATGAGGTCGAAAACGAGACAACATGATAGTAAACCATTCTAAATTTATCGTCTGCAAAACATATTTTACTTCATTACTAATTTATTTCAAATATAAATTGCAGTAAATGGCTTGAGTGAACGAATTTAGCTTTTAATTTATCGTTTGCTGGTTGATGTTGGTCGATGTTTATTGTTTTTATTATCATTATGAAGAATGGGGCACGAAATTTCTATTAATTTTGTTTTCGAAGTTAGGAAAGAAAACTTTCTTTTTCTTTTAAACTTTGGTAAGATTTCTGTTGGTTTCTGTGAGCAACAAAATTGTTCTTATTTTCTCTTTTGGCTTATTTTTGTGCACCTCCTCTTGGGGTTGCATTCGAATTTCCCCAAAGGGGGTTTTACCCCTTTTATGGGGTAAATCAGTGTTAATTTCAATGCAGACAAAAGTGATATGAATTGGCCCGACCACTTGGCGATATATCGCCAAGTTTTTAGTCGCCAAGTGTTTGAGGCCAATTTGGAGACATATCGTCAAGTTGGCGACAAATTTGGCGATTTTTTTTTAAATTTATTTATTTGGGTTCAATTTGGCCCTATTGGCGATATTTTGCGAAAAATCCACTGAATGATGTAAAAACCGGCGATATTTAGGAGATTAATCATTGTAAAACATTTTTTTTGCATTGTTTCGTGGCAAACTAGGGATGTAAATGTTTGAATTGTAATCTTGCTCACTCCAAGCACTATTTTAGCACTTAATCTTTTGGATCCGGGCTGTCCATATAGAAATTTTTCTCGACCCAGGTAGTACGACAGTTTAACAACAGATTTCTTTTCCATTGAAAAGAGATGGTATAAACTGTCGTACCAGACGTATGAAACCTTGAAAAAAATCCCCGGCTCCAAAGGGTTCGAGTGAAAATGTCAACCCCGTCTTCCAAAGAAAAAATACTTATGGTAAAACATGTGTACCGCCCGGTTCCTAAAGGTTAAGGCATCTACTAAGAAATTTACATGTAAAAGGAAGTAGTGTGGGGTCCATACCAAATTTTTATATCATTCTTTGAAGGAATTATAGTTGAATTATAGCTAAAATAGAGTATTTTTTCTGATATATCATTTTTTTACAAATGAATTTTTGAGTTTATACCACGGGCAAAGCCGTGCGGGTACCGCTAGTGAAATAAATAATTTTATAAAAAATGGCGAAAGCAAATTAGAAAAGTTTTAGAAATATCGAGAGCAAAACATCGATAATCATCATAAAATGTTTTCTAATGAGATTAATACTAAAACTTCTGATTAAGGAGGAAAACTTCTTAATACGTCAGCGTATCACATATTTTTATCAAGCTTTTTTTGCTGGATTACAAAACATCGACATCGAAAAAAACGTCGAACCCAAAACATCGATGTTGGGAAAACATCGACCCTCAAACATCGACATCGATGTCGCAGCTCAATATTGCAGCTTAGCAGGAATGTTCGAAAGACAAAAGCAGATGTTCGGGTGGTACTATTTTCTCATGGCCGGTCATAGGGACAAGCAACACAAGCGGCCGCTTAAGGCGTCGCACAGTGGAGTATTTGAGTGAAAATCCTGGCCAAAAGTCGAAAATGTAAAGTATGGTCAATCTCACTTTTCTATTCGTTTTCGGACAACTGATAAGACACTACGTCATAATCTACAACATAAAACCCCTTCCACTGTGATTAAGACCCATACGCATGCTTCAAACTCAGTCGATGTGGAATCTGCGCTGCTGTTTTCCTGGAAGCTTCGTTTGTTGCTCACATTCAATGCGCTGTATTCGGTGGCTTATTTCGAAATTATAGAATAACACTAATCAATATGGAAGACGAAGGTATGTACTTTAATATGATGTGCAATCCATGTAGAATTTGCTTCGGGAAATATTTTTTTAATAGTGTTTTACACAACTTTAAAAAAATCGCTCTATTTTCAGTAAAATTTTTAAAAAGAAAGGTTTTTGTATGGGTTCCGGGCATTTCCGGACGCAAGTTCGGGTATCAAAATTAAGCTTAAGGTTCCCTTAAAACGTATTTGAAAAAAAAAGTTGCCCCTTTTTGCCCCATTTTGCTTAAAATAGGTTTAAACTGAATTAAGTAAATTTACGTTTTTTCTTTTGGATTTGTATATGTTCGTTTTTTTTTTCAGGATCTTCTACGAAGGAAATAGAAATCACAAACAAATCATTGTATGAGATAATTAAAAAATGTCCTTTTTAATTAAAAAAGTTTTTTCTTCTTGTGCATGGAAAACTTAGTATTTTAACGATTATAACCGATGGATTAAGTACTAGAATTCAGAAAAGAAAAAAAAAAGGTTCAAATTTGTTTTGCACAGAACACTGGGCTATGTAAACAGCATTTTTTTCTCTCATAAACAAGTATTAATTACAGCGCATTCTTTCATAAACAAGTATTAATTACAGTGCATTCTTTCAAATGACAAGAATAAAATCGTATAACATGCGCTTTCTTATTCCATTTTTGCTCCAAACTAGATTTTGGCAAGTAGCCAGCTGCTCCGGCAAGAACGTTCCAGAGCGAAAATCGGTAAAAATATTTCTTTCACCTCTCTATAAAAAAATTCATTAAAAATCAATGGAGCAAGCTAACTTCACCGTTTTTGCTTTAAATGAAGGTGAAATGTTTATACTGTATTCTTGAAAAGTTTCAGAGCAATAAAACCATTAGATTCTCGGATGCATGAATTTTAATTTACGTTGATTGATAAATTAAAAAACGTCGAAAAAGTGACCTTTCTTTGGAAATTCCTGGAAAATCGGGAAATTACGTTAAAACTTCAAACAATTTAGACTTTTAAAGACATTGATTTGCTCTAAATGGTGATGCTTTGTTTTTCTTCCTACGTTTACTAGAAACCTTTTTACGGTCGTAAACTCGTAAAAGTCTAAAACATGGATAAAACATTAAATAACTTTTTTTCTAAATTAAATTTTTAAAACTGAGCTTCAGGTTACAACATCTGACCTTTCAGAGAGCTTGTGTACCAAGTTTCATAGCTGTAAGCTGGATAGCTTCGCTGTACAGCGCACAAACGTACAGAAGGGTATCCCTTCAGAAGAGCGAAAATTCCGAAATAGTTTTGGCCAGGATTTTCAGTCAAATACTCCACTGTGCGTCGAGCCGAGCAAGGCACCAAAAGTAGCAAAGGAAAATAATTTTTCCTTTGAGGCAAGACACTAGATTGTAGTTCTTATCAAAAACCTGGGCATATAGCTCCAAACGAAACGAAACGAAACGAAACGAAGTATAAAGGATAAAAAAGGTATTTGATTAATAGATTAATCTTTTTCTGAAAACAAATGTGATTCAGTTTCATATTTCGGAACTCCTTTAGATTTGTAGAGGTTTAGATGTCATGCATTATTTTCCAGACGAACACTATTTTGTTCTTTATACCTATTGCTGTTTTCAATCAAAGTATGTTACTATATTTTCTCGCCAAACATCTAATCAATAGTTCGTTTTCATGTCCATACTATTTGCTATGATATACTGTCGGCCCCGCTTAAACGAATACTGTCGGTTCCAAGAAATATTATTCGATTAAACGGGGTATTAGATTAAGCGAGGATCTTTAACATTACGTCTATGGCATCGGTTCCGAGATATTTTATTCGTATATGCGGGGTATTCGTTTATCCGTTACCCGATTAAGCGGGGACGACAGTACCGCAATGTTGGAAATTATTTTAACGCCTTACGGAATGGTGTACATTTAGCTCCAAATATAATATTCAAATTGATTTCAGATTGCCAAAAAGTAATTGATCAGTGCATTTTTATAGCGTAATTGTTCACATGTAAATTTTTTCTTTATTATTGTTCACTTTTTTATTTAAATTAAAGGGAGCAGTTGACGGTCTACTTTTTTGAATTGATCAGTGCATTTTTACAACGTAACTGTACATCTGTAATTTTTTTTTCTTTCTGAACTTAAAGGAGCAATTGATGGTCTACTTTTTTGGATTGATCAGTGCATTTTTACAACGTAAATTTTTCTTTATTGTTGTTCAGCGTGCTTTTTTTTTTTTTTTTTTGAATTTAAAGGAACAATTGATGGTCTGATTTTGTAAATATGTATATTTCTCTTTATTTCTATTCACCGTTTTTTTTTTCTTTTTTTGAAGGAGCAATTGATGGTCTACTAATTGATGGTTTTTGCAACGTAATTGTGAATGTGTATATTTCTCTTTATTTTTATTCACCGTGGTATTTTTATAACTTTAAAGTAGCTATTTGTGGTCCAGTCACATTCTATTGTAAATATGTCAATTTCATTTTATTACTATTCACTGCTTTCTTTCTCT
Source organism: Uloborus plumipes (assembly GCA_038373865.1). NCBI lineage: Eukaryota > Metazoa > Arthropoda > Arachnida > Araneae > Uloboridae > Uloborus > Uloborus plumipes. The sequence goes on from JAXGGA010009337.1 coordinate 46,623, forward strand.
CTCTCTCTCCTTTTTAATTTATTTAAAAGAGCTATTCATGGTCCAGTCACATTATACATTTTATGTGTCTCTACATTTTATTTTCAAAACGAAGATATCTTTTCACGATTTGTGGAGAGCTTCTTCGTCTTGATGTGTAAATAAAATTCCTATCTAAAATCAAATTATGCGTAAAGTTTTTCATTGTTCAGTATTTTTTAATTTTTATAAAAATAATTGGTGGCCTATTTGTAGATTGTTCAGTGCGTAATTTCAACTTTGCTTGATTTAGAATTTTTAAAATCTTTCATGCCTATTTTCAACAATGCTTTATAGGTTTTTACATCCAAAACAACATGTGGAGACGAAATATACATCTAGGCAGAACAACGTCTGCCGGGTTCTGCTAGTCTTATCTAAAATCCCCTCACTAGAAGGAGGATTCTGCCAACAAAGGTCTTTGAAAGTATAGCATTACAAAGCGATGTAAACGCTTAACGTCTTACCGGGATAAAAAAAATTCTTTTACCATGATGCAGGGCCAAATTTAGACTTCAAACCACTCCGTGCAAAAGTAAAAATTAGCGCCCTTGCAGAATGACATTGTACATACATATATGGGTGAATTTCAGGAAAAGTGCTAATTTGACCATGGAAATTTTCAATTTTTAAAGATACTCAGAAAATAAAATTAATAGGGTATTTCAAACACACATTAGTAACATTTTTTTTAAAAAATTAGGGGCATAGTCAAGGTGAACGTTTACCCCCATTTTAGGGGGAGGGGTGCTCTTTGAGCGTTACCGACATGATGAGAATACTACCGATCTGACAAATATTACAGATTTCGCACTTAGTGTACAAAAGTAAACACATTCACTCACTACCTTTTATGTTTAAAAAGAAAATAATTACTTAGAATATAATGATACTTACACAACCAGAACGCCTTTTTTGTTTCCGAAATAAAATTAAAGACTAATTAACACATTCACACATAAGTAAACACATTCACTCACTACCTTTTATGTTTAAAAAGAAAATAATTACTTAGAATATAATGATACTTACACAACCTGAACGCCTTTTTTGTTTCCGAAATAAAATTAAAGACTAATTAAAAGTTAGTTAAAGTTTAAATTAGTGCAACAAAGTTTTTTTCAAACAGATAAATAGGTTAATAGTTAAAAAATCGAAATAAAATAAAAATCTTAACACAATCTTTAAAAAACGAAATTAATTCAAGACAGAGTTTGGCGGAGGGGAAGGGATTTGCACTTTACACTCTTCGTAAGTTTTCCATTTTAAAATAAATTATATTTTTGGGTGCAGTAGTTACGAACGAAGGTCTGAATATTGATGTAAAAGAAAAGAGGGGGAAAAAATGGCAATCATTTTGTTCGAAAACTCAAATTTTGCGGAAAAATTGATGTTTTTGAAGCATTTAAAAAAACAATAAATAAACTGCTTCCAATGATGGAAAATTTGGCGATGTACTTGAAATTATCTTTGTGCTTTAACACTCAACTCATAACACGAAGAAAGAATTTCAAAAAAACATCGGTAACGTACGCATCAGTTTCGTAACAAATATCTTCTACTTTGGCGCTGCCGACATGACAAATTTCCCGCAATATGATAGCTGAACCTCCCTAATTAAAGATTCGAAAATAAAAACGCCTTATTATGCCCATAACGGTAGGTTTCTTTTCTATCATACAAAAATAGATTGAAAAATTAATTTATTTTGTGTCTTAATTTCCGCTGCCGACATGACACTTCATTTGGTAGAAACAGAAAAGTCAAGATTGAAAAAATCTTACCTGTAATTCAATGCAGCTGAAGTGAAAATTTTCTATCGGAACTGAAACATCACATATTAGTGCTTCATCCAGCGTAATTTTTTGGCGCCAAAAATGTTTTGTCTAGATATTATCATTCCGGAAGTTGGCTCACTGGTCATGTTATGAAAACTTGTGACGAGCAGAAATTGCTTCTTTTTATCGATCTAAATTCATTTTATCTAAAACACTAGAGTTAATCGTCATAGATGAACATAAAACACGTTATTTCCTTTAGTATTTGCTTCTGCTGCGATGTTTTACAATCTACAGGATTTTTTTGAACTTTGTGATTCAAATGTATGACGCGCTGCCGACATGACATTGAAGCAATAAAAAGAGTTCTATTGTCACAAATTAAAGTAAAACCTGAAAATTTTGTCATGGATTGTATGTGCGAAGCAGTTTATTATATGAAGAAAGAAAAATTTTTGGTGTTTATTTGGAAGTGCTTGAGAAATTCATTTGTGACTTAAATTAGCACTTTTCCTGATATTCACCCATTTTGCAAACTGCGCCATTGAAATGATTTGGAGGGGTTTTTAAGTGATAATTTGCTTTTTTTTTTGGGGGGGGGGGCTCTTGGGGGATTTTCATAACACATAAAGGCTGCTTTAACCATTCAGTTTTAAAAGTAAAAAGATTGACCTCCCCCCCCCCCCAAAAAAAAAAAAAAGAATCGAAATAAATTTAGAAGAGCGTAAAGAAGAAACTCTTGAAACTCCTTCAGTCTTTACTTTATTATTCACCCTCGTTAAATGTTAAAATCTCAAAAAGAATAAATGTGATATTACTTATCTAATTTGAATAATTTGAGACAAGTTTATTCACTTTCGGTGTCATATATTTTACCAAATTTTGGAGAAAAGTATTGCACTATAATTGTAGCAGGCACGTGCGGTGACCCGAGAGAGTAGCCAAGCAGCTGTGTTTTCCAGTTTTTCCCACTTTATTAGTTACATTTCATAAAATATGTAGCATATGTATGTTTGCTTCATAACTAAGAATGTTGTTTGTAACAACTGTCGTGCTCAATATAACATTATTTACGCAGCAGACATAAATATCATATACATAACCAGAGGCGTATTTGTACGTAAGGCCGCCCTGGGCTTTTGAAACTGGCCGTCCCCCCCCCCTTGAGGTGTTGAATTTTAGAGTTGTAAAAAAAAACTTTTTTATTTACTTGACATAAACTGTATTTTCAAGGTAAACCGTGCAAAGCCCGGCCACACAGATAGTTAAACATAAAATTGGTCGGTTGTTAACAACCAGCCAATGGGTAAAAATTCGTCTTTTGCGAATCTCAACTTTTACTACTACAAATCTGCTCTTACAATATTATAAATCAACATTTTTAGTACTTAATTACATTAAGAACTTTCCTTCGAAATTTAAAAGTTTTTGAAATGAATAATCTTCACATCTTTGTTTCAAAAATAGTTTTAAATTTTTTTTTTCATAAAATTTGCTTTTTTTCTTGTACAGGCTGATCTCGACTGGTGTACAAAATTTTATTGAAATGGATCATGGCTTCATTTAAATATTTTAGAAAAAATAAAACAAAATCAATAAATAAATAAACATTAAAATAATTTTAAAAATGTGTAATGAGTACAGTCGAACTCGTTTATAACGAGCTAGGATATAACGAGGGAAACGAGAATATTTTGTTGGGTCAATGTTAAACTTTATGGAACAGAATTCGTTTTTAACGAGCAAGACCCGGTTTTAATGAACAATTTTTACTGTCTCGCAGTCTCTTTTTCTCATCTTTCTAGTTTTATTTCTGTCTTATCTTCTTTTCTTTTTTTCCCCTGCGGTTCAATGCTTGTGTATGAAAAATTCCACCAGCATTCCAGTGTTATTAAATAAAGAACAGTATTTAATTCAATTAATTGATATTATTCTCGCGGCCGATCCGCCCTACTGTCAAAAAAAAGGTCTTCACTTTACATGGAAAACGTGCCGCCCCTCCAATCGTGCCACCCTGGGCTATAGCCCATTAAGCCCATACGTAAATACGCCACTGTACATAACACTAATTAATTGTAGAAACACATTATAAATAAAAAAATAGCAATGCGCTAGATAGCAAATGATGTCGAAATTAGGCAGTGTTTTAAGAAGCTTCTAAAATAACAAACTTTTAAGAAACAAATAATGTAACTATTATACATTTTATTTACAAATGAATTCAATTTTTCATGCACACACATAAGACTAGTCAATAACAATCAAAAAGCACGTTCCTGTCTTTCAGAGACGAGCGAGTAGTATGAGTAGTTCAAAGCACATTCAATGAAAAACAGCAATTCGAAACTAACTTTCGTTTTCTCCCCAAACCAAGCTCCGAGATGCCTGCTTGGTTTCTTCAGTTTCGTACCTCTAAAGAAGTTCACTATCATTGGGCAGCCGGCTGGGCTGAAGTGGGTTGTCATGGCAACACCCCTTCATTCTTGTTTCTGCTTGGGACAAAGGACAGACTCGGACAAACGGCTTGGTTTGCCGTTTTCTTGGCAGAAATGCGTATGGGGATTGCAGTCGGAAAGACTTAAAGCAGTTTTTGGGACTCATAACGCATTTTGAGGAACAGAATATAAATGAAAAACATATATTCATATTAGTGTCTCTTTTGAAAAATAAATGAGAAACGAAGATTATTTTATTTTTCTTGAAGAGTGCCCAAGCACTGCTTGGTTTGCTTGGGCGGACCGCACGTCACTGAATTGTAGAGATTTCAAGCTCTGAGGACAGTCCGTTTTCCCAGTGAAAAAACATAAAGGAGTTTTTCTTCCTATTTTTTCTGGCAGTACAACAAAGTAAAATGAAATTGTCGGTAATTTTGGAGAAAGTATGAGTTTTCACCACAGAAATTTTTAACTACTAGCTGCCAGGGCAGCTAGATTAGCTTCCTGCGGCATGTTGATGCATAACGTCCCCCCTCTCTAACTTTTACTTCATTCTGAAGTTACATTATTTGATATAATTTAATGTTCATTCGATTTCAAGACGTACCACGCACGTGGCCCGGCGTTGCACGTGCACTTCGTGCCTTGAAAGTAGTGAGGAAAATTCCAAGAAACTACTCCCCGCCAAGGCGGCTCGCTAAGAGGCGCTTTCGCGCCTTTTCTTTTTTTCTGCATTAAAAAATCATTCGAATTATTGTGATGTTGCACGGGCACTCAGGGGCGGCCCTAGCGGCGGACATTCCGGACCCCTGTCCGGGGCGCCAAATTTTAGGGGCGGCATTTTGGTTTGAATGTCTAAAATACATTTTTCATTAATGACAAATTTGTACAAACGTCTTTTACAAACAAATTTCCTTTTGCAGCTTAGAAGCTTGAAACGAACGTGAAAGTTTTAGGTCTTATTTTTATCGTGAGCTCTTTGTTTCCTAATTGCTGTCGGGGACGTCATCTGATCACCCTTGCCTGTCAGTTGCGAAAAAAAAAAA
>JAXGGA010009338.1:0-51895 GCA_038373865.1 Uloborus plumipes
AGTTCCTTCAGGACCAACTAGGGAAAAGGATGAATTTTATGGGAGGTGAAAAACTGACATTTCAAAAACTAGCAAGAAAAGCAACAAACAAGAAAAGGTAATAAGAGAAATCAAGAAGAGAAAGCAAAAACAGGAGAACAACAATGTATGTTATTTGAGTCTTCAATTGAGGCTGCATCAAGATTAGACATTGAATCAAAAGCAAGCACTTTTGTTAAAGTGATTCGAATTTTTTAAAATTATATACCAAAGGGTACAAAGGAGGGCTACAAGGTTAGGGAATGGATTTTCTAATTTAGACTATGATTCCAGACTTAGAATGCTTAACATGTACAGTCTTGAGCAAAGGAGAATCAGGGGGGACATGATTCAGTTTAAATTTATCAAAATGAATGATGTTACAGGGTTAAATTTTTGCACGGAAAGCAGGACAAGGGGTCATTGTTATAAACGTTATAAACTGTTTAAATCTCAGGCTCACCTGGAAATTCGGAAAAATTACTATTTTAGCAGAGTAGTGGGAATTTGGAATAGTTTACCGGAAGAGGCGATAAGGAGCAAGGGAGTAGATAGTTTTAAGAGGGCCATTGATATTCATTGGGGTCTATAATTTGACTAAGACTAGCCCTGTTGGGCCCAGATCCTGTTACTGGTCGTCGCATTTATCTTAATACTATTATAAATACGAAAGTTTGGATGTTTGGATGGATGGATGGATGGATGTTTGTTCCTCTTTCACGCAAAAACTACTAAACGGATTTTAATGAAACTTTTACCATAATGTAGCTTATGCATCAGAATAACATATAGGCTATAATTTATAACGATATTCGAAAAAGTTCGATTGGTAGCGCTTTTTCATTCCAATTTAAGGTACATTTTTCGCATAAATCCGCGAAGGCTTCTAGCAAACTAATTCAGTATTTAGTGCATCATCTCAACTCCCTGTCGATAGGTAGAATTGCGTGTATCATTACCGCTTTTCGGATTAAATGTTCAAGGCTTTTCTCAAGTCAAATCAAAAAGTAATTTTTTTCCAGCTTCATGGTTAATATAAAGGTTTTTACATAGCCATTGGAAACGAATGCGCGCCAGCAGGCAAACGAGCTTTTACTATGGTTTGTATTTTAAAACATTTTGTAGTCTCAGTTGTAAGTAGAATATTTATCATTAAGACAATGCGTTTTCTATTGTGCTTTGAAACGTGCAAATATACTTGCAGAATAAATTGTACTCCTTTATTAGTAGATTGTTCACTGCATCAATTATTTTCTTGAGTTTTGTAAATATGTGTTTTAGAGTATAGGTAACGTAATCGCTTGAAGAGATTAGCAACTGGATTAGGTTCATTATTTTCCAATTTGATGAAACTTTAAATACAACTTAACGGTATTTCTTAAATATTTTTGCTTTGATTGGTCACTTTCTCTGGGTACTTACAATAGGGCAGTTTCTTAGTATCCAACTGAACTGGAATTTTGCCAAATTTGCTGCAAGATTTCAATAACTGAGATTCTCCTCGATTTTTTCAACTGACGCCAGTTTTTGTGCCGAAGACTACGTAATAAATACTTTACTTTTTACACGACATTACCAAAATAAAACAATTATTATCTGATATTTATCGACTGGCGGCAAAATCTCAATCATCGATATAATACTACCACATTTGAAAAGTTGGAGTATTATATCGATGATTGAGATTTTGCCGCAGTCGATAAATATCAGATACTAATTGTTTTATTTTGGTTATGTTGTGTAAAACGTAAAGTATTATTACGTATTTTTTTTCTTTTGTTTTCCCATTCCGTATGTATCCATTAAAAACCTTTTAAAATTATGTCAAAAAGTAAAATAATCCACATACTAAATTAATAAAACCCTTAATCAAGACTAAAATTACCATTAATTTGCATTTGTGCATAAATAATTGCTAAATGTTCCCTATTAATTTCGAAATCATTTAGGATAAAAACTTTTAACGTCATTTTATGGTCAGCAATAGTATCTCAACATTTGATTTCCATTTCTCTGTGACAAAAATTAGTGACATAATAATACTTAATGTATTTTCATAAAGTAAAGAGGGGTGCAAAATTATCCTAGGTATTCCAAAACAGTTGCGCAAAAATTTGGCGACATTTTAAAAATTGTCAAAGCGGTGTGTTTTGAGTTCTTTCAGTTCAGGGGAAAAAAACAAAGGTTGAGTATATAAATTGTTTCTCAATATTACTGACCCAGGCAACGCCGGGTATTTTTGCTAGTATTTGTATAAAATCCCTCTGGGGTAGTCAATAACGGGACAAAATTTCCGTCCTTAAAAGAGGGGTACCCGTCGAACAGAAGTTCTATAACTTTATTTTTTATTTCATTTTATATATTTATGTTTTACTTTCAACAAAAGCATCTTTATATTATACACTTTAACATTTGCATACTTTTTCAGTTTTTTAAATATGTACATAAAAATCAACACCATATTATCAAATTGTGTTACATATAAATTTGTGTTTTGGAACCCTGAATGCTCTGATGCCAGCAAATTAATGAATTCCTCATTGTCACTAAGTTCTACCCTGACATTTCATTTTTATGCAAATAACAGCAACTTGTTGTTATTTCAGTCGTAACTCCTCTTGAAGCTTATTTTACCCAGCTGATCATATCCAAAACATTAACAGTTTTGAACAATTTGCTACTTTGTAAGTATTTTGCAGTTCATTGATCAAATGCTTTAAATGTAGTTGCTCTTAACTAATTTTGCAGGCTTAATTTCAGTATCCATAGGTTGATATATCGACATTGTGTGTGTTAAGAAGATGACCTCTATACTTTTAAATGGGAAGTCATATTGTCCACGAAGAAAACAATATGAAACTTTGCTTTGGCAAATTTTTCATCACATTAATATTTTAACTCTTTGAAGCAGAAATGGGACACCTGTGTCCCACAGAACGAAACACTTTTCAAATGAATATTTTACCTTTTACGCAGAAAGGGACATTGTTGTCCTAAGCTGTATTACATAACCAGAAAATTATTAAAATGCTAAATATAATATTTTCCCCTTTTTTTGACGTTAATTAATACATAATAATCAACAAAGTATGATAAAAATGTTAATAAAAATTCTGCGTCAAAGGGTTAAGCCACAAGCCAATCTGACATTATATGGGGAACTGGTTGTGCTTCAAGCTCCCCAGTTTGAATACAGTTTATTAGTAAATGCTTTAAATCCAGACTTTTAAAGAACTGAAGTCTGGTTGCTGTCTGGATAACTACAGGTTTAATTTTCATGCTGTCCATTCTGATTCTAAATAAAATTCTTAAGGGTCTTCAAGTAAATTCTTACCTGAGCATGTACTTTTGAAGATATTCATATGAATATACAACCAATCAATAACTGAAACTTTCCTTCAGGCTAATCATTTCGAATTTCTTCTGTGTTTTTCGGGGGGGGGGGATTTAAACAGTATAAGTTCAATGTAAATTGTTTAAAAAAAGAGCCAAAACAAGCCCATTATATTCAAATACATTATTTTCACAAAGCCAACGGGGTTATCTGCCCCCCCCCTACCCCCCCCCCCCCCACAAATGATGTGCCTGCATCCCTTTCTGAATAGTTCCAGAGAATTCCAACTGTTATGAGCATACATTGTTTAAAACTTTCTTTTATTAATATTTAAGCAATTCTATTACCATACAATAAACTTTCATCTTATTTTTCTCTTTGTAACAGAATAACGATTCAGCTAAATGTTAGGGTTTATTTCAAATGTTGGTATTATATTTGCTTCATACAATTGTAAAAACATAGCAGGGGAATGTGGACAAAGTGAAATAATTAACCTGTTAAAGTGAAATAATTAACCCTTATTTACCTGTTTCAAACTGAACAAATTGAAAAAAAAGTTCTGAAAATTATTGTGCACACAGAAGGAATAATGTAATTTGTAATACAATTATCTTTGAAATATTATTTTTCGTTTTTGGTACTTATTTTGTTCCTTCAAAAAAAAAAAAAAAGTAGAAAATTTTCACCTCAAAAAACCACAGGGCAAAGTGAAAAATAAAATTTTTTTGCAATTAAATATTTTCCATTTGATGATACAATTTGTTTTCTTAAAATGAATGAATACATAAATGAAAAAATGAATTAATAACAAAAAATTGAATACCTAAATAATTATTGAATTAATAAATTAATAAATGGAAAAAAAATAAATGAGTGAATAAAATAGAGAATTAATAAGAAAGTAAGGTAATAAATGAATAAATAAGTGAATTAATAAGTGAGGGAATGTAAATGAATTAATAAATAAAGAAATATGTATGTGATTTAATAAATAAATGAATAAGGAAACAAAATTAACTATTTCATTCTGCCCTGCATGCACTTGACAAATTGCATCAAACATTTAAAATTAAAACATGCCTAATATGAACTAAATAAGCACTGCACTGTAAATCAGTAGATCTCTTAATGCTTAAATTGATAATTACATGAACTTTTTCATTTTATAATAACAAGAAATATTGTTGTATAAACCTCGAATATTACAATAAGTTAAGATATTGCTAGACTACAGACTGAAAATATTTTACCATTTCACTTTGCCCCACATTCCTCTACTATGTCTATTTCATTTAAAGTACACTTTGTATCTTAAATTAACAAACTCTGTTTTAAATACCTGACAAGGGCCAATTTGCTTTTTTCTGCTCCCTTGGTTTTGAAATTGCATCATTCATTGTACTAAGTATTTTACTTTTGCCCTCTGTGGAGAAAATAAAAAGATAGTATCACAAAAAAAAACACTATTTAAAATATGGAATCGATTATGAAAAAAATAAATAAATACACATAATGAAAAGAAATAGTAATGTAAGAAAATTCAAATAATGTTCAATCCATTTGTACGAGTTTAACATTTTTACACATATATTTTTAAACTTTGCCAGTTAATTATGATATATTTAAATGCAATATGTATCATTATATGAAGAATCAACTTTCTTTAAAAAGTTTTGTACTAGAAAAATAATTATTTGCACATGTTGTGGTTGTAGTCCTATGGTCACGCCTAGAATAGTGCACAAATCATTATTTTTTAAGTACAAGAAATTTTTCGAACAAAAATGTCTCATTTGTGCAAGTGAATTGAGTAATTAAATAACAGTTCTGAATTATATCATGTCAAAATTAATTAAAAGTGTTTTGGGCACATTAATTTTCAAACTATGATTAATTTCAAACGACAGCCCATAAGCATATATAAAAGAAATTTTACCTGCTCCTTGTTGTATTGCTTCCATAATGATTCGCAGAGGCAAACCAGGCACTTTTACATCAAGCTAAAATTATAAATGAATCATGTTACAAAAACGCCAGGGAAAAGTTATGTTTTATATAGGTAAGTAATAATAGCTGAAACTGCAAATTATTTATAGAGTTCAGACTGTGTGTGTGTGTGGGGGGGGGGGGGGGCAATTCTTAATGCTATTTCAAAACTTTTAATTTCTGAATCTATTTATTACAAAGGTAGGATTGTCTTCCATTATTTCTGTTTTAATAACCAAAAATTTAAAATGAATACAGCGAATTGCTTCAAATATCTTTTGAATAAACACATTTTTACGTCAAGTAATTCATTTTGAATTATTTAAAACTGATATGCATAAAGAAAATTCTTATTTACAATCTAAAGCAATGATTTAACAAATAACATCTGTTATTTATCTATGGCTTTTTTCATAAAGGTGTGTTGCAAATATTTAAAATTATTTCTCATGAATATTACAATAGTTTGATTGATTATTAACTAGAAGGTATGATTCAGGACTAATTTATCCATCTATTAAATTTACAAACTTTATAAATTTTCAGTCAACAGAAATATTTCAATTCTTTTAAGCAAAAAAAGTAACTTGTATGTATTTAAAAATAATACAAACAACATTTGAACAAATACTATGTAAATAAGTTCTGTACCTCAGAACCAGACTAACGTAAGTCCATTTTTGTAACTTTTCAGGGGAGGGGAAAAACGATGGTCGAATGTATGGACGATGGTCGGATGTAGCTCTTTTTATCCTGCTAAATTATTGCAAAGGAATTTTTTTTATAGAGTACCATTCTTATGGGTCAATGAGGAATAAGATTTTTCATACAATGTACTAATAAAGTGAACATCGCCATTTTTGGACTTACAATCGTTCTGGTTCTGAGGTATAGAGTTTAAGGAAGGAACTTGGGAAGAAATGGGAGATTTATAAATAAAATAAAATGGAAATATGAACAGACATTAATGAAACAAATCATAAGCCAGTTAAAGTCTAGAACATTTCTGTACCTCAGAACCAGACTAACGTAAGTCCATTTTCGTCATTTTTCAGTTAGAGGGGAAAAACGATGTATTCGACAATCGTTTTTCCCCTCTACCGAAAAATAACGAAAATGGACTTACCTTAGTCTGGTTCTGAGGTACAGATTTAATAAATGCTTTGTGGTTGCAACCAGCCTTATCAATCCTTACTAATATAAATGCATGAGAAAAAGAGCTGTTTTATGAATCAAACACTATAGTAGCAGTCTTATGTGTTCTTAGTTAACGACAAATTTTAACTTACTTGAACTGCAGTGATGCCCTTTTTTGTGCCAGCAATTTTAAAATCCATATCTCCTAAGTAATCTTCCAAACCCTGTAATTGTTTACACAGAGAAGAGACAGATTTTAGAAACAATTTAATGGCTGAAGTCAATTTTGCTTTATTGCTTTATAAATAAAAAAGAACTGGATATATACAAAATTTATAGTTCCTTTCCAATACTTTTTCTGCAGAATTTCTACTTATATTTAACTGAAAAAGCATTTGTACTGAATTTTATTGGCCCCTGCACAGTAGAACCGAAAATTTCATTCCAGAAGTTTTTTAAAAATATTTCTGGGTTACCAAAGAAGTTCCAAGGGAGAAAAAATGTTTTTACTTGCTATCTATGTTAATTAAAATTATAGAGAAATGTAAATTAGAAATAATAACTAGACAAAAAAAAAGACTTAAAGACTTAGAACTGAAAAATTACGAATCTGTCGATACCTGGCTTGATGGTTAGATCACTGGCATTCAGGAGAAAGAAGGATGAGATAGAAAGATAGATACTCTCAGTTTTTGATAATACTGTCGGCCACGCTTAAACGAATACTGCTGGTTCCAAGAAATATTATTCGATTAAATGGGGTATTTGATTAAGCAGGGATCTTTAACATTACGTCTATGGCATTGGTTCCGAGATATTTTATTCGTATAAGCGGGGCATTCGTTTATCCATTACCCGATTAAGCGGGCACGACAGTATTAGATTAATGCATCTAAATTAGATTAATGCATTAAAATGGTTATCCTTGAATTTAATAAGAACAAGTTTCAGAAACATCTTTCTAAAAATTTTTCTCACACAATGTTGGTGAACATAATTATAAGAGGAGAAAATTTAATAATTCCGAAAATCATTCTTGCATTGAACAAAATGAACAATATGCATTGTATTCATTAATACACAGTGTACTTGTAGTAAATGAATTAATGAAATATCATAAATATTTAGAGTATAAAAATTTCTTTTGCAGAACATACCAATATGTCAGTTAGTATTTTATACTCTTCAATTTCATATGGTTTCTCTTCATTAGGAATAGAAATTAAACCAACAGCAACCCCAGCAACTGGCAATGAAATAGGAACACCAGCATCCATGAGAGCCAAACTTCCTCCACATACTGAAGCCATAGATGATGATCCTTTGTGGAATGAAAAAGAAATGGTTTCACCTTTAATTTGCAAGACATTAAAAATCGGCAGATTGAATATATTTGTTTTTAACAATATTGAAATTATTCTTGAAAATTCAAGATAACAGTTGTAATGAACGAAAGATGCCACTTAATACTGTGTCAGAAATAAGAATTTAACTTTAGGAGTCATGATGACACCTAGAAGGAGTTTTTAGGCATTAAAGTGAACAACCTAGTTGCCATTTTTTATAGATATTGTATATATATACAAATCAAAGTATTGTATATATATGCATATTCAAAGTCAAAGAAATGTTAAAAAATAGAAATTCTTCTTAGTGCTAATAGCATATTTAAAAAACATCACTAAAATATATAGAAGAAAGTAGTTTTTTAAAACAAAATGGAATGCATTTTAAAATTATTTACAAATTTATCATTTTGGTCAATCATGGTATCTTCGAGACAGAGAAATTAACAATCGGTTGATTTCTAAATTTAAATTGAAAAATTAACCAATCAAAAAATTTAATTTGAATATTATTTGGATTTGTCACCATAACAACGGCATCATAGGATTGCCACAAGGTGGTGCTCAAAGTGGAACAACTGTCTCCCGCATTGAGGCAAATGTTGTAGGCATTTAAAATTCAGGACAGGGTTCATACTCAAATTTGAAAATTAAAAGTAAGGAGTTTTGCAGGAGTTAATTTCAATTTTTAAGGAGTTTTTTCAGTTAAAAGATGCACTCTTTAACAATATATTAACAAAACTTTTTTACAAGTCTTGTATTATTTATTTTTGCCATCATATAATATATTGAATAACACACTAACTTAATATGCATTTACTGCTCCTTGAATATTAGACGACTCAAAATTAAACCTAAATACCGATGGGGGGGGGGGGACCATTGAAAAATATTTTATTCTGAAAATGAATTTTGAAAAAATAAAAAAAAAATGTAATAAAAAAATACTGATTGAAAATTAAACTTCTGAAAAACAAGACACTTATTAACAATTTTGTTACTAGAATCCACATAAAAAATAAAATAATTATTAAAATAAAAATAATAAGCTAACTGAAGATAGTCAAAGCCAAAATAACTTTCACATTTTTTAAATTTTTTGACGATTGACACTCTTAAAGAGCACAGAATTTCGTTTAAAACTTTTCAATTTAATGATTTAAACAAAAAAATCAAATGAAATTTTAGTTGTTTACTTAGTGACAAAGAATAGTAAACTTCACAAATGCAAAAAATCCTATTCCTATGGCGGATGCAAAGAGATCACGATTTTCATAATGAACGCGCTAAACAAACAAAAGAAAAGACAAAAATGGCACATTAAAGGATTGATTAAAGTAAAATTATTATAATTTACATTTTAAAGCTCTATGATATGCATATTATTAATAACAATCAACGTAATTGAAGAAAAATGTAAACTAAAGTAATTTCAATTTTAATCTCTCATAGGGAACACGGAATTTCGCTTGAAAATTTTTAACTTTCAATTTCAATAGAAATAAAAAGACATTTCACTTATTTGCGTCTTAGCAAAGCAAAGTAAACATAAAAAATCAGAAAAAATCTATTCTCAAACCGGATGCAAAGGGATTGCATCATTTTAAAAGAAGGCATCAAAAGTATAAGAGCAGCAAATAAAGTAATGTATTAACGCAAAACAATTTCAAAATGCCATTTTCACAAGTCTAGATGATTCATATTATTAATAATTATCGATGTAATCGTCAAAAATTTGGAAAAAGGAAAAAAAATTTGGATGTGGAAAGATAAAAGCATAGCGAAAAAATAGTGGATTTCTGGTTTCAACACACGAAAATATACTAGAATTTAGGTGCAATACCCGAACATAATCGCTCCTGGGATTAGTGGTAGAATAAAATATTTAACAGGAAAAAAAAACATGCATTAACAGAATGAAAAATAAGGAGTTGGTAAGGAGATAATGGCAAAATTCAGGAGTTTTAAGGGCCCTTATTTTCTCTTGTTAAAAACAGGAGTTTATAATGAGTTTGTAAGGAGCGTACGAACCTTGTAGGAGGCATTGGTTAAAGTCGAAAACAAACTTTTTTTTCTCATTTTAATTTCTACACAGAAATTTAAAATTTTAATGTAAAGGAACATGCAAGCATCAAAATTTCATACATTACATGGCAAATAGAAATTACATGAGCTATCCTTCCTTGAAGAGCATTACCATTTGATTCAAGTACTTCAGAAGTTAAACGTATGGTGAAGGGAAAATCTGATGGCACAACTGGTCTGAGGCTTTTTTCTGCTAATGCTCCATGACCAAGTTCTCTTCTACCATACGTTCCAACACGACCAATTTCATTTGTCGCATAAGGAGGAAACTGAAATTCAAAGTTTCATAAAACCAAAGGGATATTTTCACATGATTTGTTAATCTGATCTCAATTAAAAAGCAATCAAACATGAATACTTACTTCATAATGAAGCATGAAATTTTTTTCTTTCACTCCACTAAAAATACAATATATTTTTATTACAATTACTTATAATCATTTGCTCAACTAGAAACTTTTAGAACATTTCACAAGAAAATTTAGGAATTAAAAAAAAAAAATATTTTTAATATAACTTACCCTGTTATTACAGAAACGGGATCACTACGAAAAGCCGAATCTAACGAATCAAATGCTACCGTACAGAGGACCTATAAAATTAGTTTTAATGAAACATACAATGTCTTTCACTATAAAAATTTTGACAAAATTATTAATTTTAAAGTGCTTATACCTAATGATTACCGGAAAAAATAGGATGGTCAATGTTATTGTGATATTGTATCACATCGTTAGGTTTTTTCAGTTCTTCGATCATTTTGCAACCTATCATTTACGATCGCTTAACGATAATCTCCCGCGTTTTATTTCTACAACTTTTTAAATTCATTTCGGAACACCTTCCTTTTTTAATATTTTTACTGCCCTTAATTTTCCGCAAAGTTACATGTATCATTTATGCTTTTTCGGTAAAATTAACGCGTTTTCGAATCGCGATTTTCCTAATTCCCTTTTTTTCAAAATCTCGGTTTTTTTTGCATTTCGCCATCTTTAGCCATATTGAACGACGCTCCCAAATTCTTTCCATCTTCCCGCCTTGGTTTTCGATTACCGCCGGGTCACTCTTTGAACCCGCGCTTTTTCTCATTGGCCAAAACTTCCCCACGCGCCCCTCCGAGGGTCATTGAACTCCAACCGACGCTTTTCTGCGATTGGCCCGCTCAAGGTCAAGCGCCAGCACTAGGCGTTTGGAGCGCGGAAATTCTCGACAGACGCCCCCGCAGAGCCGGACGAGAGGAACCGCAGCTCGGAGGAGAAGAAAAAAAGGAGGATCGAAGTTTGTCAGGAGACGAGCAATGGCGTTCTATCGGACCAGGGACGGCTGGGCAGTGAAGGCCCCAACTTAAGGATGGATAAAATATAATTATGGACCTAGGTCCTCAATTTAAACCGCATAGCATCCTTTTATTTTCCTTACCGGCCGGCTGCTCCATGCTAGAATAAGATGACTTTGCCGCGAAGGCTTTCCCGTTTTGTCATGTCCCAAAGCTGCGCCCTTTTTTTTCCCTTGCGAGTGGCTCATCAGAATGAACTTTCGTCACCACCTTACACGTCCATCGCGTTATGAGGATCTTTTTTTTGCGCATCTCAACCAGCATCTCAAGGAGCACGTCTTCTGTGCAATTAGTCCTAAAGCTCGACTGGCAACGAACACCGATATAGTCCTTTTCGCCCAAAAATAGTTTTTCGAGATGCTCCAGCTCCGAGTTATACTTTCAAGTAAATAATGCTTCCTGAACTTTTTTGTATGCATCACTCATCTCAGCCTTTTTAGTAATGAACAAGAGTTATACTTTCAAGTAAATAATGCTTCCTGAACTTTTTTTGTATGCATCACTCATCTCAGTTTTTTAGTAATGAACAAGAGTTATACTTTCAAGTAAATAATGCTTCCTGAACTTTTTTGTATGCATCACTCATCTCAGTTTTTTAGTAATGAACAAGAGTTATACTTTCAAGTAAATAATGCTTCCTGAACTTTTTTGTATGCATCACTCATCTCAGCCTTTTTAGTAATGAACAAGAGTTATACTTTCAAGTAAATAATGCTTCCTGAACTCTTTTTGTATGCATCCCTCATCTCAGTTTTTTTAGTAATGAACAAGAGTTATACTTTCAAGTAAATAATGCTTCCTGAACTTTTTTTGTATGCATCACTCATCTCAGTTTTTTAGTAATGAACAAGAGTTATACTTTCAAGTAAATAATGCTTCCTGAACTTTTTTTGTATGCATCACTCATCTCAGCGTTTTAGTAATGGACAATAGTTATACTTTCGAGTAAATAATGCTTCCAGAACTTTTTTGTATGCATCATCCATCTCAGCGTTTTAGTAATGGACAATAGTTATAACATGTAAGCTCGAGAAGTGTAAACCTTCAAATATTTTTTTATAATTCCGTACGGAGAGATCTCTTGCAGTACAAAATAAATGAATGTGTGGAGTTATGCTGAAAAGTGAATAATAAAAGATGTTACATTTAAGATAGTGAGTGTTTTATGAAGTTGTCAACATGCATACTTTATAAATGGGTAAGTCAACTTTATTCTAAACCTTTTTTTGCGACTATTTTGGATTTTCAAAACATGAAGAGCACCCAGGGCTGTCGCAGGTCTGGCGTTTTTCTTGCGGTAATTTTTTTCCTTTGCTTTGTTACTTCCACTTACGATTCGGCCTTTAACTTAATTTAACTCTTCTGAATCTTTAGGGAATATTTTCCCGTTAATCATTTATTTTTGTTGTTTAAGCTTGCTATTTTTTAAACGTAACTAATTGCATCTCAAACGACGAGCTTCACGTCACAGTTATAAGGTCAGTAATTCTGTAAGTTCACATGACTTTCAAATAATGATACTGTCGGCCCCGCTTAAATGAATACTATCGGTTCTGAGAAATATTAATCGATTAAGCGGGGATCTTTAACATAGCGTCTATGGCATAGGGATTATTCGATTTCAGGATATTTTATTTGTATAAGCGGGGTATTCGTTTATCCTTTACCCGATTAAGCGGGGCCGACAGTACTATGAAATTAGTGTGAGTCACATTAAAATTGCAATAGATTATCATACTTTCGGCATTTTCATAACAGGAAATGAAAGAGAGACTATTTTGGAACCCAAGTAAACTTAAAGCTATGCTTTATCAAAAAGCATTTCTTTTTTGCAAGAAATAACCTTTATCTAATAGGGAAGTTTTCGATTTTTCAATTTTACTTTTATATGATAGAGCAACATACATGAGCATCAAAGGCGAAAAATTTTTTGCGCTGCGACAAAAAGTTTTTTTTTAAATAATTTTTTAATTTCAAGCGGCTGTGACGTCACTGGGCAGTCGTTGGCGCTTTTGAACTTTCCACTAAGGCGAAGAAAGAGCGAGAAGTTTTAGATGCGAGGAGCTTGAGAAACCGGTTTCTCCGGCTTCCGCACTGTTGTTCGCTCTGCACTGCCATAATTTTTTTTTCTCGCCAAGTGATGCATTCTAAAAATTTGACTATGGATTTCGCCAAAAAATATCAAAACAATCACCCCTAGCAGGGTATTGGATTGCTCTTTGATAAATCCAGTTTTAAGTAGTGAATTAGTAGACTTTAAGGTATTGATTACGGAAGGAGAAAATCCCGCAATGAAACGATAATATAGCAAAAATCCAATTTTTATGGATGAAAGGCTGAAAGTTACTGCCATCTGACGTCACGGGTTTCGGTTTCAAGGCGCGCTTTTTTTGCTCTTGGGTTTTTAAAAAAATCATTAAGAACCAACCGTTGTGTTTTAAAATTCGGCAATGGTGAATTTTTGTGTTTTATAAGCCTCTTAACAATATCTAGTAGTTAAAAAAGGGATATTCAATAGGTCACAACTACCCTATTGTTGTTAAAAAAAATTTCAACACTACTGTTAGAAAATAAATTAAGAAAAAGAAAAACGAAAGAGAAAAAGAAAAGAACAAATACAAATAAATAAACTAAGTTCTGGGTTCAACAAGTCTTGCGTTAATTGCTTCCTTCTTCACTCCTTCATGAAGATCAAGAGCTTTTTAAAAATGGTTCCCCCGCCACAAATAACAATATCTTCCTGAAAATTATTCTAATCAATAACGACTCAACTGATATGTTTTTTCCAAATTTTAATATCATACTGCAATATGAATAGCTTCATATAGTGACCTCTCATTTTACCATATTTGCAAATACTTAATATATCAACATTATTCATTTTAGTACATTTAATTAACTGAATTCCCTCTCTCCCCCAACACTCTTTTGCTGGAAATTATACACGTTAAACCAGAGTCAGCAACCTAAATTGACTAAAGATCTACTTTACAAGTTAAGTGTTAGCACAAGATTGACTTGGGGAGTGGCGCTTGATGAGACTTAAGGCTTAAACAGATAACAATAGACTTACATGGATGTGTTGCATACACGGTTAAGTTGAGGCTAGGCTGAATTCAAACTGTCATTTAACTTATATCAAGAAAGACTTTAACACTTAAAATTGTTAAAATAATGTTATGCTAACCCACTTCAAAATGTTTCAGACACAAGTATATTGCTTGTTTTAAAATTGATAAATAGTGAGTTGAAAATAGCATAAAAAATTTCAGTAAATATAGAAAGTTTCAAAAATTTTCAAGCAACGTTTGATTTTGACATTAAACATAATTTTTTTCCAGACATTAATGTTTTTTATTTCCCCTTAGACAAAAGGCGAGATTCAAAATATTGCTGCGATCAACTTAAAATTTGTTCGAAATTGACCGCAATAGACAAGCTGCCTACTGCTGTGTTAAACCTTTCAAGCCAGTAATTATAAGTCGAACTCAAACTTGAAACTGTAATCACAGTTTTCTTTTGAACCCTATCCATTGAGGACATTTTTTTGCACAGTAGGGCAACCAAAACTTAACAGCTTACTCCCTATGAGGTTTTACTAAAATAAATTTAGCTTTTAATCTATTTCCTTACATGAATTGGTACTATAATTTACATTTCAAGATTTTAAGCGTACCTGCGTCTGGCCTCTTTGGAAAATGGCAGACCCGTGAAGTGGCTTAAATACATCAACAGCACATGAAATGTTTCTCAAATCAGTCAAACTTCGCCCATCACATCTAGAAATGATCGTGGTTTAAATACATTTCAGATATATAAACAAACAGTAACAAAATAAGTTTTATAATAACTAAACAATAGCTTTAAAAATACAAAAAATTTAACGAACAAAAAGTAATTAAAAGTGAATAATTATAATGATCATAGATACAGATTAAGAGAACTAACAGAATAAATAAACAAATAATAATAATAATTAGCAATAGTTTAAAATTTTTACAAGATTAACATACCTTTTTTCAGTGCTCAAAATCAAGTTTCTAAATGTACACTTTGAAACAGTGTTTAGAGCTTCATACAACACTGCTACATCAGTATCTGGATAATTTTCTATAAAAAGACAAATATTTTGCACAATACTTTACATATTAAAATTTTTGATGTGAACACATAACTTTTTTCCTCATTAATACTGATGAAGTTTGCTATGCAAAATCTTCAATTCAATAATGACATTAATAAAATAATTGATAATATTTCATAAGCTATGACCATGAAGAAAAAAAAGTCCACTGCAGTATGATAAGAAGTAATAAAGAATGTATACCAACAAAAATGGAAACTTTCAATGGATAAATGCAAAGTGGGGTAAAATGTTTGCGTCCTTAAAAAAACGTTACAGGAAAGAATTCCTCAAATTATCATTTGATAGATGTTAGAGAGGGAGCACATCACCCCCCCCCCCCCCACACACACACATTAAAAAAAAAAAAAAAAATAACTTTTCTGGAAGGAGGTAAGGGAATGGTTGCAGGTAGACTTTTCATGTATACCATCAAATAAAACATTTGTTTCTTTTATTTTTGGGTTTTTATAATTTTAATTTTGAACAGCAGATCACTTATCAGCAGGTAGGTCAGGAAAGCATGAACTTGTTTTTTCAGAAAAGAATTTGAAACATGGTTCTTATGTGTATTAAGGGCACTAAATCTGATGGTGAGGGTCTAGTTTGTGAGAACATCTCAACTAAGAAACATAGCTTTTCGATTTTTGTAGCCTAATAAAGACTTTAAAGAGCTGAAAAGGCATTGATAACATTTCTGAATTTTTAAGCTCTTCAAATTTGATACAAAATTTCCCAATGTTATTACACATCTACCCCCCCCCCTTCCTTTCTTCCTCCACATCTTCCTTCCATTATATTTAACTAATTGTAGTGCTTTGTGGCTCAATGAATTAACTAAAACTTCTTTAAAATATATGATATATGTAACAGATATGATATATGTAACAGAAGGTAAATTACAATTATATGGAGAAAAAAATATTAAAAAGAAAACCTTTAAGTTTTTCTAGTCCTTCTTGTATCACAGCATCAATGGCTTGCCCCCTTCCAACCTACAAGTAAAAAAATTTTGGAGTCAAAAACCAGTATATGAGTTGAATACAAGATTGACTCAACTAATTGAGAATACATTACCTTGTCATAAGAAAAATCAGTCAAGATTTCAGTTAATTTAGCTTCACATATTCTTGAATGAAAAAAAAAAAAAAAGAAAATTACTTGATTTGTAAGTAAAACATTTGCAAAAAAAAAACTTATGAATTAAAGGCATTAATAATATTAAATACTACAACCTCACAGAAATGAGAAAGATCATGAACTGTATTACCTCGCATCAGCCGACATGTCGCAAAATTCAAGGGTCACCAGATTTTCAGTAACCCTTGACTGGTCCTTTCCGGCATGCCGGAAAAACCGAGGTTAGAAAAAAAATTTAATTTAATACTAAAATAATAATTAATTGTTCAACTTAAAAAATGTATGTTATATATATATCTTATAAACAGTTTAATTTTAAAAATATTAATTAACAATACCATTTCTGTTATTATGACAGTAAAAATCTCACTGAATTATTTTATAAAAATTAAATTAAAATGAAACAAACATTTGTATTCCTAAAATTTAAATATTTCAGTTGCACAAATAATGTACTACATTTATTCAATAAATAAAAAATAAACTTCCCTCTCTAAAAGGAACTAAAAATAATAATGTATTAAAACAAGTTATGAACGAATCGCTGTGACAATGACTAGATCCGTAACTAATGACCATCATTAATGACAAACAAATATTAATTTTATTATTGGTTTAATTTCAAAAAGAGGTTTCTTTCGAGATTATTTTTTTTCTCCACAAAGTGGTTTGCTTTTTGATTGGAGCTGAACTGAGAATTTGTTGGGAAATGAACCTCGAATTATATGGCATACAGGAAAATTCGAATTTTTCGGCATGCTGGTCAACCTCTTTTTTCCCGGCATGCCGGCTAATGCGGTGTAATACGGGATATATTTCCTATTTTACTAACAGTTACAAACTTTTTTAATTCATAAATAAAAAAAGAAATTATGATAATTTAACTGCACAATACAGTGGAGCAAAAACAATGAGTTCAAACGGACAGAATATCCGGGTTTGGGAAAGATGAGTACTTATACCACTGGAAAAGTAAAATTTTATCTTTTAACTCCAACGGTTTAATAAAAATTCCAGATTTTGGGAAAAAGGGATATTTTGCTAATAATTTCGGAAAAAAAAAAAAAAAAAAAACTCAACAGGTCAAACACCTAGGAGCAATGAATTGTACTACCTAGAAAAGCATAAAATATTAGACTAATCAGATGATAACTGTTGCCTCCTCAAAGTTAATTAAAAATGCAAGCGTTTTGTAAAAAATGTCTTTTCCTAATCAATGTTTTCAGGTTCTTTTTAAAACTTCCCCATCACTTAAATTAGAGCCAAATCTTTTTATTAAACTATATAATTTTCTTAAAATACTTTTTAGTAAGAGGAGTTGGATTTTTCAATAAATGCAGGTACACTTTATGCAAATTGTTTGACTGAATTCCAATTATTTCAGATCAAATTTCACTCACAAATTAATGGATCACACAAAACTCATCAAGAGAATATAGAGAGAAGCACAATTAGTTCCAACCTAACCCAACTCCACTAACCAAACATTGAGGGTACTTGAAAATTTCGTAAAAGCATGCATGTATTTTAGAATCTGTATCAGCGATATTTTTTTTTTTTTGTTATGTGCAGAACCTTTGTTGCTACAGATCTTAGTATGGACTATCAATATTTGCTATACAGATGGTGTAAGCTGTTAATAATTGTAATTGACTACCAGATTAAGAAAACAAAAGGCTGTTCGCCTCCTGGCTAATTCCCGATGGCTCATTTCCATCAATCGCCTACTGCAGCCCTATCTTGGAAATGAAATAAATATCCTTAAAAACAGCTTATGTCACTCATTGAGTATATTTTGAAAATGTACACTTCCTGCTGGTTTTGATCGCATAACTTTTCCAATACATAGGGTAAAGCATATACTGTCAGCCCCGCTTTATCGAGTAACGGATAAACGAATACCCTGCTTATATGAATAAAATATCTTGGCACCGAATATTTCCCATGCAATAGACGCGTTGTCGAAAATCCCCGCTTAATCGAATATTATTTTTTGGAACCAACAGTATTTGTTTAAGCGGGGCCTACAGTATCTCTTATTCACTACATTAGGTTGCATATTAAAGGGACGTCATGTAGGTGAAGTAGTACAAATAAACTCTTGCTTTTTTTTGCACCAAAAAAATCCATTTCATGTATGATATCTGATCACAGGCCTCAATCATGAGAATTGGCTAAGAGCCGTATTTTTAAGTACAGAAACACAAATCCAAAAAGTACAGAAAGAAGGAGTAAAGGGCAAGGAAGAAGTTACAAGTCGTGTGCACACAGAACTGAAATGTTTTTGCAGTGCTTTTATCGAGAAAGAAAGAGAGAAAGAGATAGGGGTAAAGAAAGCTTACAATTTTGCAGAATCAATCATTTCAGCTGAAGGTACTAAAGACTCTTCGACAGGTTTTTTAGGTTTGCCATATTTTTTTTGGAGTTCACTAATGACTCTAATTATGTGCTGTGTTTCTTTCACTCCTGCTTTCAAAGCCTTCATGAAATCTTGCTGCAACACATTATCAGCTGAAGCTTCTAGCATGACTATTTAAAAAGAAAAAAAAAAGAGTAAGAAAAATTTTTAAATGAAGAATCATTTACAAGAAGATAAAATAATGGTTGAAAAATAACAAAAAATAGGTGCATGTTTTAATTAAGAAATTAATATATGCAAATGCTAATACATTATGTTAATTTTAATGCGGCAAACAAATTTAAATTTAAAATTTATTTATGAGACGAAGAAATATTAGACAGTATACAGCTTTGTATGACTAGCTTTTAGTATACAACATACATTTCTTCTGTCAAATTTTTGATTAAAATTGTATTGGCTGCTTCAGAATGAACACTGATAGAGAGACTAAAGAGTAACTAAATTTTATGAGTTGTAATTCAAAAGTTATATAATAATTTTATTTCAAACTTTTTAGGGCAAGCCAAGCTAATTAAAATAGTCACTAGACTTTTCTTTTGAGTATGTTTTTAAGTATGTTATCTGATTGTTAAAAAATTATTTAAAGCTGTTGTATATTTTATTTCATATTCACATTACTTTATAATTAGTTAGCTATCATTTACCCTCTTTTTGTATTTAATACTAAGAACTGTACATTTATTCACTTCTATTTTTACTTTTCATTAATCTTCCTTTTCCTTTAAAGATGTATGCATTGTTGAATGACTTCGCATATAAGTCATTGCAAAAGATTGATAATCTTCATGTTAACTTATTGTAAATAAATAGTATGTGTTTATCAGGGTTGTGACACTATTATTCCCAAGAATAACGGCAATACATTGACTAAGAAAAAAAAAAAGAGTTGTGACGTCTTCGCCAAACAGAAGTAATTGGTAATCAACCGAGCGATAAAAAGAAGGATCACCACTAGAATAAACTTGACGAGTCAAATTAAGTTAACCAAAAAAAAATTTATTTACATTTAAAAAAAAACTCGAATAAAATAAAAGAAATGAAAAGTTACACTGAAGAGGTTACAAACAAAATTTCCGGCAAACACAGTTGCCTCAGTGGTGTCCAATTACATAAAGTTCTCACGACTTAAACAAGCCGGAGATGCACGGTCTCTCGAGTCCCAGAGCAATCTGAAGTTTGGAGTCCCGTCGATGAAGCTCTGGGCCAAAAAAAGGGTTGGGCCATGAAGCCCCCTTAAATTTTCTTATTGGCCCAGAAGTCATGACGACGCATGCGACGCGTAACGGGAGCTGCAGAACCAGCCTTGATTTGCCAATGTAACTGGCGCCTAATCAGCATAGGCCGTTAGCGGTGTCTGGGCCCAGCGGTGACAAGCAAAAGGACCAGGTCCCTGAAGTGTCAGCATACACCCGTTCTGCTGCGTTACTATAGTGTCAACCGGGCGCCACCTCTTCGGGAAACATCCACTCCTTTCACGGGCGTGAGCTTCCAGTTTTGGGATACAATTGACCTGGTCCTGTCTATCTTTCAACCGCAGCCAGCGGCACGTGAGTCGTGAATAGCTCGCCTTTTAAAGTTTGGCGTACCTTTTCGGCAAAGGACTAGGGAATGCCACAGCTGCCCTTTTAAGCACGCCGATCCTGTTCGACAAAGGACTAGGAGATGCCACAGAGTATTATGCATTGATTGTTGTTACTCCAGTATTGTTTAACTACTTTAGATTTTGTTCAGTTGTGATTTTATTTCTACATGACAACAAGAGAAATTGTAGCCCTCTTATGACTTGAGTTTTAAAAAGTTGCAATAAGTTACGATCTTTAGGATGTAAGCATCAAACTAAGCATTTGAATGACATTTAAGTTAATCTTCATCTATATTCATGTGTCTGTTTAGCAGTGTTAAAAATAAATTAATATAAAGAAACAAAATAGTACAAGTTTCAAAATTTATACTTTAAAATCAAAATACAAAAAAAAAAAAAAAAAAATAATAATAATAATAAATAAAGAAAAAAAAAAACTAATAAAAAATGTTTTAACCTTTGTAAAGCAAAAAGAACATACCAACTTGATTATGCTCTGTGGCAGCAACAACAAGGTTTAGTGAGCTTTGGTTTATTTCTTTTCTTGTGGGATTTATTACGATGTCACCATCAATTAATCCAACTCGAACAGCTCCAACAGGTCCATTCCATGGGATATCAGATAATACCAAAGCAGCAGAAGCTATAACGAAATCCTATTTTTTAATAACTACCAACAAACTAGGTATTAAATACCTTAAAACAAGTATCACAAGCAAATAATTATATATATTCTTTTAAAAGAGGTCGAACAACACCAGCCTTTACTTACAACAATTGTAATTAGCATTGTCAATTAATTACATGCAATATACCAGCCTCCCAGTGATAAACATCCAGAGACTAGTTTCATCTTAATTTTGAACTCATCAGTTTGGGATAGTCAATAAACAAGCTGTCCTCGCACTGAAGCTGAAATTACCTTCAAACTGATAGCTAAAATTGATTTAGCAAACCAGTGAAAGCTCACAAGCAATGGTGCGACTCAACTCATAAGATGAAGGCAAAAGTTTAGAAAATAAGTAACAAGTTACTGTCCTTAAGCCAGGGCTAATGTAGAACTACATGCATTATACAAACAACCTTGTTAAGACATATCCACAGACTTTTTTTCTGTGACAAAGATTAGACTCCTTTGCTTTAACAGTAATTATGTTAGCTATAACTTCCCGACAAAGCTGAATACAAAACTAAAAAGTCTTCTGATTGTACATTTGACAGACAAAATTTGACAATATTCCTAATTCCTTAAAAAGCAGGAGGAATTACACTTGAGGCAATAGGCCAGAGATTAATCTCTAAAGCAGGAGAGTTGGCAAGTTTGCGTTATTAATGTTGATAAATGCTGATTTTTTTTAAAATGCTAGCAATACAGCACAAAATTACTATAGCTAACCTCTTGGTGTGATCTTAAAGAAGAAAGAAAACAGAAGCTTACTAACAAGATATTAATTTCCGATAAAATATACATTTACCTGGCCAAAACAAGCCTACTTGTAGGATTTTGAATTTATTTTTGCATATTAAAATCAGCAAGTTGAAAGTGCATGAAAATAATTATGCAAGAAGTAAGTTTAAAAAATAAAGAAATAACTTTTGTAAAAATAAATTAAACATTGCCAAATCATTTAAAATCAAGTTGGAAACTGAACGCAGTTATTGACATGGCAAAGTTATTTTTTAAAATCAATTGCAGTCCCCCCCCCCCCCTGACTTTGAGAAATCAATGGATTTTGATATAAATAGGCGCGGTTTTTGGTGTTTACCAATGAAATTGCAGCGTGTTTGCACCCTTTGACCCCCCTTGGAAAAACCTGAAATGACGGACCTGCTAGTTGGAGCTTTGGTCAAATCCTTATGAGCTCAGATCTGCTAAAGAAAATGATTCTTTTGACTGCGGGAAAGGAGCAAAGTATTTTTACTTCTTCCATGGATTTTTTAAAAACTCTTTACAGAGGTATAACTGTGTGAGTACAGCTACTTTTTAATAAATCATATCTTTTCAATAACACATAGAATATTTGTAATTGAAAAAAACTTGGTATACTTCTGTTTACATTTATGTATTTCTTATTGTTAAATCTGTAGTAGTTTTGAAAAAAAAAATATTTAAAAAAAGTTTTTTGCTCACCATGTATTTTATCTCAAATACGTTTAAGGACTACTTATTTCTAACTGTTCGTTAACCTTAAAAATAAACTAGTCATGCCTAGAAAAAGAAAAATTGATGCTTACCAATAATGGAACAAAACCAGCTGATGAAGATTTGCTTTTGCTAACGGCTGTAACCATAACCGATGTGTCACCTAATTGTGCTACGCAGTTTCCATCAGTAAATCTAGCTAAATTGCCAAAGCTTAGTTTCAAAGGCTCCCTGAAAGAACACATTCCATCATGAGCATTAAAAAAAAATGCAAAGGAACAAATGAAATGATAAACCAGTTTAAGATAGTTGAATCATTACGGATATGGAACAAATATGCTATTATGTGACGTTTTATCTTACAAAGTAAAATTAATCATTATTATCCTGTGTAACTTCTTGGCAACTCAGAACAGACAAACCTCTTTTTAATTCTGTACAGCAATCTAGAAAAAAAACTGAAACAATACTTTTCACGTAATATTCGTTTGATTCGACTGTCATATAAGATTTTATTACAGAGTTTGTAAATCTAAAAGTACAATTAGCTAGTCATAAATAAAAATGAATAATGTCAATAGTACTATAGCTGCCTAGCTAGCTTCCATCAAAACCATAGGCTGAGCTTTTGTTGCCCATTTTTTGGGCCTGTGATCAGTGGCATACTCAGGGGGTGGGCTGATAGGGCTGCAGCCTTCTCCGAAATTTTCAAAGTGAATTTTAAAAATGTAAGCTAAGTTTTTTTTTTTTTTTTTTTTTTAAATCCTGCAGTGAGAAAAGCTTTCAAAGCATTTTATTAAGTATTGGACAAAATTAAAAGAAAGTTTTTTTTTTTTTTTTTTTTGACACGTCTATTTTACTATACGTCATGTTTATGATTATGCTATACCATTTTGTTCATTTTGACTGAAAATCTGTCCTTTAGAAATGCCGATTAATGTTTTTCAGTCATCTAATTTTGTGAAATAAATTTCAGTAAATTGAATTGAAACCCAGTATTGGAAACAATAGTAAACTAAACTGCAAAATTAACATTATTAGAGTGTAAATTTGCCAAAATATTGCGAACAAGTATTTTAGCAAACACCTCTTTCAATGAAGAATTTTTTTTTAATTTAAATTTATCATTCTGTGTCCATCAAAGCGCTTTCTTCACAATAATTTTAATGATTTTTTTTTAATGATGTATTTTTGTCGACTTAAATATTCATTGAAGCAGAAATTCGAGACATTTTATATTTCATGAGGTGCTCCCCCCTCCCCACTCTCAAAGCGTCTTGAATCAGCCACCCCCCCTCACCCTTGAAATTATTCTTCCTCATACGCCATTGCCTGTGATATCCCTTGAGTGTACAAAGGACAAAGCGCCAGCTAAAAGAAATTCTAAATGTGCAAAGAACTTTACTTACATAATTATCTTGTTCGTTTTCTTGAAAATAACAAGTTTGTTAAGGAGTTGAAATAATTTGGCAACTAGTGCAAATTTTAGCTGCTGTTCAGTTTTCTCTCCATATCTTAAAAAAGATACAGAAAACTCACAATTATCCGCGAGTGATACCCGTGCCACTCAATTCTGCCAATAATCCGGAGTGTACTGTATTGATTTATTACAAAGGGTACAAAGGAGATTCAAATTTAGATTCTGATTCCAGACTCAGAATGCTTAATATGTATAGTCTTGAGCGACGGAGATTTAGAGGGGACATGATTCAGATGTTTAAATTTATCAAATTGAAAGATGTTATGGGGTTAAATTTTTGCATGGAAAGCAGGACAAGGGGTCATTGTTTTAAGCTGTTTAAATCTCAGGCTAACCTGGAAATTTGAAAAAATTACTATTTTAACAAGGTAGTGGGAACTTGGTACAGTTTACCGGAAGAGGCGGTAAGGAGCAAGGGAGTAGTAGATAGCTCTAAGAGGACCATTGATTCTCATTGGGGTCTCATGCAATATAAAAGTGTTAGATATCTATATCTATGGAAACTAGTTACTCCAGGCATTCAGAAAAAATACTAGAACCTTCATAACGAAAATTGCTAAGGTACAGGGCTCTTTGAAGTTGTCATCACAAAAACTTGATTTTGCCAATTTTGCTAAAATTGAGAAATTTATTCCAAAAAAAGGAAGACATAACCAAAGGTTTATTCACTTTCTGGTAGTGTACAGATGTTTGCTATAAATGGTTACACAATGCATAACTTGGGTTTCCCACTCCTTCTTGGAAATATTTAAGCTTAAAGATAAGCCATAAGGCAAAAACATGCGATTTTGGCCATCTTGGTAACCATTTTTCTCATAAAGGGGGAGCAGTAGAAACTTTAATTTTTCTTTTAAACAAGCTAGTGATATGTTAGCTATTCACAGGAAAAGAGACTTTTGGTTATTTCTTGCATTAAGAGATATCCTGCTGATAGTATATGCATGTTTTTCGTGACGATCATATGCTTTTGTTCCCCCTCTCATGGACGTAAAATTAATTAAACCAAAAATAATGATATATTTATTCATAGCTGTATTATCTACCCAATATGTCATGAAATTTAATTTATTAAAACACTGAACAATAAATTAAATATTTGATGAAAGCAAGAATTAGAATTTCTCCGATGCCTGAGCGTTATGCATTTATCATTATAAAGTACTAAAGAATTTCTTGAAAAATCAATTAAAATAAAGGAGCTCTGAATATTTATCTCATAAGCAATACCCAATCTTGTGATTGGGATGTTCCTGATTGGCTATAAACAAGAGGATACTCTTTTTCTTTGTTGCAGTATTATTTTACAGAAAATAGAATGTATGCTTTATGGTATCTGTGAACTAGTATTTTAGTGAGTAAACTTAGACTTGTCAGTTCTTATCCGTGCTCAGCGGATGTCAGTTTTGTAAAGATCAGTATGGGAATAAATTAGTTGCACTAATTTAAATTCTTCAAGCATTGCTTTATATTAAATTATTTATTTAATTATTTTGTAAATATTTAATTGTTAATAAGGTAAAATGGAATTCGATGCTGAAATTAATAGCTCTTTATCACCATACTCAGTTAGTAGTCCATCAAATGAAATTTGTCATAAAATATCCCACATCAAATGAAAAGACCTGATTTATTTTCCTGATATTCATGTGATATTCAAGAAATTCTGCAATTAAAATAGGAATATCCCAATCACAAGATTGGGTATTGCTTATAATATAAATATTTAGAGCTCCTTTACGTTAATTAATTTCTCAAGAAAGTATTTAGTGCTTTATAATTATGAATGCATAATACAAATACAAATGTGACAACCAGCAGCAGGCTCTGGGCCCAACTGGGCTTGTCCTAGTCAAAATAAAGACCCCAATGAAGATCAATGGCCCTCTTAAAGCTATCTACTCCATTGCCAAAAAAAGCCAGTTTTTACTGCTCCCCCTTTATGAGAAAAATGGCTGTCAAGATGGCCAAAATCACATGTTTTTGCCTTATGGCTTATCTTTAAGCTTAAATATTTCCAAGAAGGAGTGAGAAACCCAAATTATGCATTGTGTAACCATTTATAGTAAACATCTGTACACTACCAGAAAGTGAGTAAACCTTTGCTTATGTCTTCCTTTTTTTGGAATAAATTCTTCAATTTTAGCAAAATCGGCAAAATCGAGTTTTTGTGATGACAACTTCAAAGAGCCCTATACCTTAGCAATTTTCATTATGAAGGTTTTAGTTTTTTTTTTTCTGAATGCCTGGAGTAACTAGTTTTCATAGATATCCAACACTTTTATATTGTATAAGTACAATTTTTTATAAAAAATGATTAAAAAATATCACTTTTTTAGTATTTTGACGTGGCGGACAAACTTTGAGGGCATGTATCTCAGAAAATACGTGGAGCAGGAACCTAAAAATTTGGACTTTTCCATGCCTCTATATGATCAACATGAGTGCCAAATTTAAAAAAAAATCCGAGTCGGTCGTGCGCGACCAACTTTTCTTTTTTTAGGTGAGTTGGTATGGAATCAATCCTTTACTAATGTACTATACAAACAGAAATATATGTTTTCTATTGATGCCATTATTGTTTCTTGCATTTCCAAAACGACCTCGAACAAGAAACAGTGTTCATTAACCTAAGAGTTTTTTCAAGAATGGAGAAAGGTCATTCCAGGGAATTTTTACTATTTAACAAGCATACTAAATAAAATCAGGGATTGATTTACAGCATGGCATTCGGGCCTGAACCCAGGCCAATAAACCAGACAGGGCACCAAATTTCAGTCTTTTGATTTTTTTTAAAGGTGTTTAGAGGCCTCCAACTGAAGGGCTTTAAAGCTGATAAAGAAGTCTGTATTTTAATTACCAGAAAATTAATTCGCAATCTAGCCTTCATTTTAATTAAATGACTATTTAAATAAAAAAGCGTTTTTTTTTTCGTATGGGTGGGCAACACATTTTTCAGTGCACAAGGGTGTGTAAATTGGTCCCTGAATAAAATATTTTTACCCAGTTAAGTTATTATGTAACCTTAACATGTAACTTGAAGTTATCTGATTATGTTAAGGAAACAGAAGTTACTGATAAGTTTCGGAGGTAAATAAGTGTAAAAAAAATTCATATTGTTATTTTACACATAAATAAAGTACATGCAAAGTTTTCATACAAAGCTCATGAGGTTTCTACTTACTCCACAACTGCTCATTTAGCAACGAAACCTTACAACACAATCAACATTCGAAAGAAACACTTAATGTCTAATTTTAAATATGTATCACCTGCTCAAAGGGATTTCAATTTCATTGCTTTTATTGTTGCTCCAATGATTATGACATTTTCTTCGAAAAGTTAATCTATGGTACTGCTTCAAATATTTGATGTTATTATAAATCATGTATTCCCATGATAAATTAAAACTTAATTTGCGAAACATTGCTAATTTAAACGGAAATATAAATATTTCGAATAGTATATACAATTACATTCAACATAATTAATAAATTATAGCGTCTGCGTCTGAAATCAGTCGCTTAGCGATTTCGCACATGGGATTTCAAAGAAATTGTAAACAAAGATGTTATTCAGCATTTAGAGGTGACATGGATATGAATTTTTATGTGCATAAAAACGAATATTAATTGTGAAATTAAAAGGAGTAGAAAATAAGAGATTATAAAGAATGAAATATTTTTGAAACACTTAAAATTATTTTTCCCGCATTTTCTTACGTTAATTTAACAAGTTTTTGTACATCCCTTGCCATTATTGAAAATCGGTGGCGGGAGTTTGAATTCACTCGTATCCATACGAAGATTTCCAGTAGATCCAGTTTGCAAATCTGTCTGTTGCGGTCTGTTGAAATTGGTTTAAATTACACAAACAAGCGGCAAAATAAAGAAATTGTTTTTAAATGTATCTTAACATATCTGATCTTGAGAACAATTAAGGTGAAAAAGTGAGAATGGAGTCACTCACAGAAGATATGTTACAAAATGTAAAGCTGTACTTAAAATTATTTCTGCTATTTCAAATTTCGCTATTCAATTTGGTTTTTCTCTTTATATTTTTCTAAAATTTATTTAATATTTCTAGGACGAAAGTGATTCAGGAATTGTATCTTACCTCAAGAATGAAATTCGCAAACGGGATCAAGACATTCATTTAGCTGCTACTTTTGGTAAACAATTGCTGGAAGAGAAACAAGTACTTGATGAAAAGCTCAATGATTTGACAGTAAAAAACGATGTAAGTGGAACTATTCAACATGTTTAACGGTTATTTCATTCATTAGGCAATTGGAAGGATCGATAATGTTCATTCAATAGATGATATTTGTTATTCTGGCTGGTCCCTCCAACTGGGAATTATTTTGATAATCCCATCTTTTCTCTCAGAGGCACTGATTGAGAATTTGACTTGTTCCTTAAAATTGCTTGAATAACCTGATTTTTCTAACCAAATGCTAAATAGATATTTCCAGTCTCTGTTTATGGCTGTAAAACAGCAATATTCCTCATGTAGAAATTGGTGCCAAAAAATGAAGATCCCCAAATTCCCAATTATTAAAATTTTGCTTTGTAATTTATGGATCTTGTACTTTAACCCTCTGACTGCTCAATTTTCTTAACAAAGTCTTTAAAAATATGCATATTTTTTTATGTATGAAAAAACCAATATAAAACTTTTGTACTAAATTTACACATTTTACGTTAGAAACTATCCTTAATATGATAAATCTTGCAACAAGGTACAAGAAAAGTTCTACCTTCATGTTCTTTACACCGAATTCAAACAACAATACTATTTTTTTTTTCCAATTTTTGAGCAATAAAAACCACACTTTCGATGAAATCCTCTCTTTAATAAATTAGGAGGTATCGGGCTTATAAAATAGCCGAGCGGTCTGTGCAAATGCTTCAGAAAATTCATTGCTGACATTTAAACAATGGAATTGCTGTATAAGGTTTTAAATTACGTTGTGCACGTGAAAATCGCAGGATGAGCAAATTTTGTTACTTCTTCGTTGCCCATGGAATCGCGGGATAAGCATCCAGAGGGTTAAGGCCTCTAGTTTTTATTTTCTGTTTGGACGCATAGAACTTGGTTAGGTACTGTGTTTTTAAATAGTGTTTACTATGAAATTTAACAGGGCTTAGTACCATGACGTCCTGTTTATGCTGAGATAATTTTTAAAATCCTGTTTTTCTTTCAAGCAAGGTGTATAGTTATTGCCCTAGAGCAATTGTGAATCAAGACATGTGAAATTTTTTTTAATGAGGTTTTGGTCTTGTTAATTTCCCTCAAATTTGCCTGTCTGTAGTGAAACCCTTTGATATTTTTATGTCTTCTTATCAGTGGCGGCTCGTGCCCTAATTTAGTGGATGGGACCGCGATTTTACATTTTCCCAGTATAATGCTTCCATAGCTAAAATGGGGGAAACAATAGTTAGGAAACTAATGCTGAACGACGTAAAATGATATTTATCTATTTCATTGATATTATTAAAGGGGGAGTCCTTTTTTTGGACATCCTCAGGCCTGGATATACAATGTAATCATGATACGGCAATAAATTTAGAGCTTTAGAATACTTATCTCTTCTCCAAGCATTCATAATGTGATACCCGGCAGGATTACAAAATTCATAGAGCTCATACAATACTTACAACCGTTTTTAATATATTAGCACAGCATTGTGACAAATGAGATAAAATTCAAACTAATACCAAGAAAATGGCTAACGCTCCGCAAGTCAAAAATAAAGTCTTCATAGAAAAATTTCAAGAATAAGAAGCTCTAGTTCCAAAACGCAAATCCATAAATAATAATAATAAACCCATATACATAAAACAGAGAATATGTGTGTGTGTATGTATGTTCCCCATACAAATCCACAGCTTACGTCAGATAATTTGGCAGTACTAAAATTGGACCATACTTGGGCACCCGAGAAGGGTCGTGGAGGAGGGGGGATTCGAATGCCAAAAAAGTACCGATCCGTTCGAATTTCAATTTAACGACTCAAAATTGCTCTTTCTACCCTAAATAATTATCAGATCTTCTCGATTTTGGTCTCATTTTAAAGCCTGCGAAAAAATCCTTTAGAGGGATTTTCTTCTAAAGGTTTGAAAACTCCGAACCGCTAACTTCACCCAGAAAAAAAAGATACGGCTGTTTTTAAGTTAGTAAGATCAATTTTAAATTGGATTTATTAATATCGTTTGCACGATCGTGAAAGAAATTAAACAGCGTGAAAGAAATTATTGATAACAAAAAGGTGTTGCCATTTTGTTCTTGAACATAAACAAATAAAATTCTTGCTTTTGCTTTTAAGCTTTCCTTGTCGCAGGGATTTAAAACTTTTTTGGCGATTGATTCATTTTTCGAACTGCGCAAAATGTTGACTTTAATCTATTCGGGACTTTTATAGACACGCATTCCTTGACATGAATTTTATTCTCAAGGTATACCGGGCAGAGTCGGGCCATGCAGCTAGTAAATAAGTAAAATATGCATGCATTGTATTACAAATAGGTGAGGGGGGGGATGAAACTGGCAGTCTTTATGCCTGTTTGTAATAAGTGTTGACAATGAAAAAAGAAAGACAAAGAAAAAAGTTTAAATGTAATAAAAATCAATTAAAAAAAGAAAAAAACGAAGAGCGCGGAACGAAAAGAAGCGAGAGTTTTCTCCCTAACACAGGAGCCAGATATTCTCTAGACCTCTGTACAGCGAGGAGACATTTCCCTCTCCTTCCCTCATCACCGCTTTGGTTGGGGACAAAGGGAAATCTTGGGCCCGATTGAAAAGTGCCCTCTTGGCAGAAATTACAAGGGGTGTGATCACTCACCGTTCTTCTTGATCCAGCCATTGCGATTGGCTAAAAGTGGAGATGTGCCGAAGGCTAGCGTGCCTCTACCGAGGGCCAGTGCTTGCTGGCTCATGGAGCTTGAATTTTGTTCTCAAAGTTGTGCGAAGCCCTAAAATTGACAGAATTTGAAGTTTCTTGTGTTGTATTAGCGATGAGCAGGGGAGGGGGTGCTAAAGGTTTAAAATATGTGTTGTGCACTATGTTTTTTTTTTTGAACTGAAATACAAAACGAAAAATTTTAATTATGTATTTTTTTTCTTCCAATTTTTCTGGGTGGGCCCGGCCCATACTGAGGAGCCGTCCCTGCTTCACATCTTTTGAATGTAAAAGATAACCTTCAATTGCAGAAGTTCCAAAATTTACCTCAGGTTAAGGCAATGCTAGGTTAAATCCACATCTTTTTTTGCTTATATCCTACTGTTAGCCTAAGGTGGCGATATATATTCTTGTGTTCAACTTTTTTTAATTTAAAATAATTATTTCTAATCTAACCTGGAAATTAGAAAAAATCACTATTTTAATAAGGTTGTGGGGACTTGGAACTGTTTACTGGAAGGGGTTGTAATGACCTAGGGAGTTTGTTCCCTCAAAAAGGCCATTGATCTTTATTCTGTACCTCAGAACCAGACTAACGTAAGTCCATTTTCGTCATTTTTCGGTAGAGGGGAGAAACGATTGTCGAATACATCGTTTTTCCCCTCTACTGAAAAATGACGAAAATGGACTTACGTTAGTCTGGTTCTGAGGTACAGCATTGAGGAATATAAATTGACCAGAACTGGTCTAGCTGGTCTCAGAGCCGGTTACTGGTCATCACATTTGTATTAAAAGAATTTTCATTAAAGCATTTCATGTAAAATCTTATTATGCAGAAACATTTAAAAAATATTATTGCTTCTAATGTTGCACATTTGATAACATTTCTTTGAGTTACAAATGAAACCGAAATGAATTACTTGGTGTAACACATTTCCCTCTTGACACTACCAATTCTTATGTAAGGATATATATAATAGAGTTATTGATTGAAAAAAAATTAAATATTTTTAAAAATTAACATTTTAGATAAAATTGTTGTCACTAAAGATACATTAATTATTAATTTTGTGTCAGAAAAACATTAGTAAACTAATATAAGCGTTACTAATATTGCAGTAGACCCCTCCAGCTTTAGCATACTTTCGAAGAGTTTAAGACACTTTTGGACTGTAAAAAACACTTGTCCTGTCCAAAACCAGTTTTGGATGTCCAAAGTGCCTACCCTGCCTGCAATATAATAACTGAGCATCATTTTTGGTAGCACATGCAGACTTAGATAAAATGTAAAACTGTCTGCAAACTTAAATAATTTCTTTAAAATTTTCTGCAAAAAAAAGTGGGCTTCTGAATCCTAAAGTGCTACCAACAACAAAAATATCAAGTTGTATGAAGTGCAGATTCTACCATGAGGTTGGTTGTCAATCCGTCATGATTAATGAATGTGTCAGTTTCGTATGTAACAAGCTACTGCCCCACAATGAACAAAATCAAGACATATTTCAGATAGAAAACTTCCTAAATTTATAACTTTTTTAACAAAATGCAAAAATTTTCTGCAAACTTCGAAAGTTTTCTGCGAACGGCGTTCGCGAGTTCGTCTATATTATCTGGGTTTGAGCACATGTTTCGGTAACTCCAATAATATCTAACTTTTCAACCTTACATTTGTTTGAAATATATCTATTGATAAACCCAAGCATTTTATTGGTTTTGTAACTAGCTATTCTACCTTGTTGACAAAGCTTGAAGTCCTCAATCATTAAGGCACCTAAATCAATAAATTTCCCGCCTGGCTATTGACTGACTAGAAACATTGATTATGTAACGCACCACAAAAAGTATTATGAGGCCTATGTCATATGTTTTTTAATTGAAGTAATTGCTGTATCAAAATGAAATTATTCACTATTTTTAGATAACTGATGTTATTATTTTTATTTTACTGAAACATTGATTGGAGTCATTAAAATTTTTATATTAGAAATGCATGAAGAAGAAAGAGCTGAAATTTTCTATTTTGAAAATCTTTTCCAAAGAATTGTTCGGGTGTTTCTTTTTCAGAATTTGCACATCATACTAGATTCAAATATTGTTAATTAGCTCAATTATTGTTAATTTTAAATATTTTTCAGGCTCTTGAACAAGAAAAACATGCCTTACAAATAGAAGTGGATAATTTGAAGCAAAGTTTGAAAAGTCATGCATCTGAAATAGATGATTTGCGTGATAAATTGGATAATGCATCAAAAAAATACACAGATCATCAGAAAGATCATGCAGTTATTTTGACAAAAGTAGCAAATTTAAATAAAGAGGTGAGTTTTTTTCCCATGAGCATATGCATTTAAGTAAATTACTTTTTAGAAAACCTTTTAATAAACATTCAATCAACCCCCAGGGCCGTCATTGGGGTGGGAATACCCAACCTATTGTACCAAAGCTTGCAACTTTGGGGGCCGGTTAGGGCATGAAACTGTTTTTCCAATAATAATGTTAATAATTTCATCGAAAAAAATCAAGCTATTTAAAAATAACAATCTTACATTACTTTATCGATTCTTGATAAGTGAAACAATTGCTGCTATAAACATGAATGAAATACGCTTGCACGAAGAGAAAATATCAACACTTGCTATTATTTTCTGATTAGATGTTCAAGGAAAAGGGTCATATGACTGGGTGAGTCAATCAAAAAGAAAATAGTTTGCCCCCTTACAATGCTTGAGGTCAGTGTCAAAACAATAAGCGATCTAATTGATCCCTCAAAAGAACAATGAATAAATTGGTAATTTTATTTGGGACTTGGCCATGATTTTTTAAAAAAATTTTAATGACATATCTTCAAGGTTTTCTGTTTACTTCCCGCTTTTTATAAAATCTTATCATCCAACAATTTTTCATGTTTTGTCAAGAAATGAGTTTTTAAAGCAATGGCTGGTTATTGGCTTTTTCTATTGTAATTAACTTCAGTTGTATCTTAATGATTTCATAGCAAAAATTGATTTTTATTTATTTATTTATTTTATTTTTATTTATTTTTTTTTTCAGAATCAAGGTATGAAGAAAGATCTAGAAGACAAACATCTTGAAAACTCCTCTCTGAAAAAAAAAATCCAGTTGCAAGAGGAGCAAATTAAAACATTTCAAAACCAAGTTGAAATATCGCTACTAGATGTTACCATGGATGATGGATTGCAATTGAAAGAAGAGCTTAACATGTATATCACAAAAAATGTGAGTACGTTAAAATTTACTAAAATGAAATGTAACTATGCATTTTCATTTTAGTGTTATTCTTATTTTTTTTAATTATGACAGCCCTTTCTTTGCTTGAAAATAAATAAAACCTAGACAAATAATATTTTTGTGATTAAGAAAAAAAAAGGATTAGGAACATGGCTTAAAACCAAGGATTAAGGATAGAAGATTTAACCCTATAGCTTCAATTTGCTGTGTTGATGTTTAACAAACAAATCAGGCTAAAAAAAGCATTTAGTAAATTTAAATAAAATTAACATGAAAAAGCTCAAGTATTTTTTTATGATATATAAAGGCATGAATAAAATAAATCAAAAACTCATACTTAAATTATAAAATTATCCTCCCCAACTGTAGCAAATTTTCTGGTGATCAGAAAAATCAGATAATTTTATTGTTAGAAGTTTTTAGCCATTCTACATCCTGTTGTTTTAGATATTTTTTATTGTTTGATGATAATGATTAAATAACTAAAAAATAATTTTTTTCTTAACATAATTTTGCTTGTTTTGTAACATCTTTCTTCTTTTCTTTAAGCTTCATAAATAATTATTTGCATTAATTCTTTGTATATTTAATTAAAATGCAGACACTTAAGACAGAGAGGCTTTCTTTATTTATTACTTCTCAATTACTGTTCTAAAATGCTAGTAGTTGCGTGATCTTTATTATTATTATTTTACTCTTTCTGTTTGTTTTTGGTGGACTGGTAAATAATTAAACATAAAACTAGAAGTATAGCAGAACTAATAGCTGAGAATGAAATTAACGATGTAATGAAAATCATGCGACAGAACAATTATATTTTGAAGTTGTTTTCTTCAATTGGACAGCATAATTTTAAAAATTTGTCTCATTCATTGATCCTGATCCTGACCGATAAGAATTCTGTTTCAACAACTTTAATAGATAAGGCAAAATTTCTTACACAATAGTATTTTTCACTAAACACCTCTCATTTTGTTGATGAGATATGCATTCTACCATTGGAGAAACTAACTGCAAAATTTTTATTTGATATTTGTCCCTGTTAAAAAACTTACGTCAAGGAAGATTACAATGAATGGTGACCTGTTTAAATCTGGAAATTAAACATGGACATCTTTCTAATGCATCACATTCAGGGGTCTGCCCAGGATTTTTCACAGGGTCCGTTTTTTGTGAAAAATCAAATAATTTTGATTTTTTTTTTTTTTTTTGAATTTAATGAAAAATATGAATAAATTTCATTTATTTTCCTCTTTAAAAAGCGTATTAAACATCAAAAATGCGAAAAATTCGATTCCTCAGGGCTTCCCAAACTTTTTAAGCAGCGGACCCATTTCATGAACCAAAGTTCGGAGCGGACCCCTGTCGTTACAGAAAGTGCAAAAATAATTTTTGTTCGTAATGAATTGAACTTTAAATAAATCAACTAGTTGCATAGGTAGGATTTTTCTCCAGTGAGAGATTCATTTTTTCTCAACCAAATGTGAACATTGTTTGCCCCCCCCCCCACCCCCCGCTCCCCTCAAAGTAAATGAAGTTGAAAATTTAACTCAAACCAGACCTGGGCTAGATTTCTTGACGGTTACTTTAACGGGGGAAAACAAATTATGGCGCATTTTGCTCGTAATCT
Source organism: Uloborus plumipes (assembly GCA_038373865.1). Taxonomy (NCBI): domain Eukaryota; kingdom Metazoa; phylum Arthropoda; class Arachnida; order Araneae; family Uloboridae; genus Uloborus; species Uloborus plumipes. Next base: position 35,913 of record JAXGGA010009338.1, read on the forward strand.
CAATTTTACAGTCATAAATATTCAAATTTATCTTTTGTCAGTAAAAAGAAGTTCATATTCTCTACTAATAATAAAGCTGAAGGTGGGTCTGTCTTTCCTTCTTTCTGTCTGTCACGCGCGTAGCGCCAAAACCGTTCGGTCGATTTTCATGACACTTGGCACAAAATTAGTTTGTAGCATGTAGTTTTGCACCTCGAAGCGATTTTTCGAAAATTCCATTTCGTTCTTTTTTTATTCGAATTCATAGCGGAAATTCAATAAAATGGGGAAGAAATATTTCACGCACATTTTCAAGTCTTATGTCATTCGAAAGCTTGGAATTTTCTGCACAAAATGAAGTTTTTTCGAAGTTTCTACGATCATCAGGAGAGCTGTAACAATTGTTTTTAGAATCCCAGAATTCAAGGCTTACCTTCAGTAAAGCAAGCCAAACGATTCTAAAATGGTTCAGCTCGAAAATAAAATTTGTTTGAAAAGAGAGATGGAACGAATTATTTTATCAACAGAAATCAACTTTTCATATTGTTACCATGGTTACGTGTTCACACTTATTTTTGTTTTGTTCTTTTTTCAGCGTTGCCAGACGTAGTATTTTGATACTACAGTAGTATTTTTTCGGCCCAAATAAGGAGCGTAGTATTTTTCTGGCAACCCTGTTTCCAATATACTAATGACTTAATTAAAAGATTTGGCGGATTTTTTTTTCATTTTCATAGATTTCGCATTTCAGCAATATTGATTTTGGCAACGTTTGGAAACAGTAGTTGGTGCGTCTATCGCCCTTTTAGCGAGAAAGGGGTACCCAAAGCACAAAGATTAACCAAATATCGTATAAATTGCGACATTGCAACGTTCTTTTTAAAGTGTTAAGCACTATTTTAGCACTTAAGGCACCTACTAAGAAATGTACACGTAAAAGGAAGTAGTGTAGGGTCCATAGCAAATTTTTATATCATACTTTGAAGGAATTGTAGTTGAATTATAACTAAAATAGAGTATTTTTTCTGCTTTCTCAATTATTTTACAAATGAACTTTTAATTTTATACCACGGGCAAAGCCGTGCGGGTACCGCTAGTTACTAATATATCTTTTGTAACAAAGACCGTAAGTTAAACTGCACTTTTACATTTGTAATATGAACCAAGTTTAAGTGTATAAATTTTTGCATACTGTACCTTCAAAAAAGAAAACCTCTCGCAATTTTATACGATTTGTGGCGATGTTAGAGCAGTTTTTGGGGCACCCACCCCAGAAAATTTTAACATTTTAAGCCTTAAAAACGCGCCAGTAGGCCTTTTTTGGACATATTAGGAGGAGCAATAGGTCCAAGACAGCACATCAGGCGATTTTTCAAAATCCTTGCTTTAAAAATTCTCTTTTGAAAGATCTTTTTGTAAACAATTAGATTAAATGAGGTATGGGAATAATCTGCCGGATTTTTTTATATTTTTATTCGAAGTTTCAATGAATAATTTCTTGCAATTTGCTAAATTACAGCTTTTCAAACGCACTTTTAGAGTTTGGTTTTGTTAGGAAAGAGGAATATTCGTGCACTCTACAAATTTTTTAGAAATAGAAGCGTTATAAATGTAGGAATCTGCCATTTGGGTAACGAAAGGGTGCAAGAAAAGATCCCCGGATATTTTTAAAAATTAAAATTTACAATTTCAAACGTAGACTAGCCCTGATGATATTAAGGAAAGTGGAGGTCAGTAACTGTTCCCCAGAAATTTTTGAAATTATAGTTGTAAGAGCACTAATCCATACGATCAACGGTGAATTCATGTGGGAGTGAAGTTTCAGGAACCGTCTCCGGTAAAGTTCTTGAAATTGAGGTCGTAAAAGTATCTTGGAAGGTAGTTTCCAAGGCTTAGCCTGAAGTTATGTCAATCAAATATTCATATTAACATGTCTATCAAATATTCATATAAACATGATGACAGACAGTACGATTTTGTCAGAGCAGAAAGCGGTTTGACCGCATTATCTTGCAGCAACCTATCTCATAATATTGAGTATGGCATAAAGGGCAACTGCATACTTCGAAAAGGAAAACTCTGGTTTTCAAAAGCAAAAAAGTAATTTTAAAGCTTTAAAACCCTTTTTTTTCGTGATTCACCGCGGACCCCCGACTAAAGCTCGGCAGACCACAGTTTGGGAAGCCCTGCTGTAGCGGATGCAAAGAGATTGCAGTTTTCAAATTGATGTCATCAAAAGCATAAAAACAGAATATAAACGAATTTTGTTTGGAAAAAGTTTTTAAGATTGCATTTTAAAGGTCTATAATAAACATATTATTAATGTCTGTTAACACAATTACTGCAAAAATAAACTGAAACGATCCATTTAGCATTTAACATTCACTTCTAAAAGAAGTCAATTTTGCTTTAAAAAATTTAAAATAATGATCGGAACCAGGGTTGTTTGGTTTAAATCACGTTGGTTTAAACCATGCTTTAAACCAAGGTTTAAAACAATCGGTTTTTTAAAAAAAACCATGCGTTTTTTTTTTTTTAAATTGGTTTTTTTCAAAAAAATGACAAAAAAAGAAGGAAAAAAATTTTTTCAAATGTTTACATTTATTTTATGCACAAAATAAAAAATGTAAAATTTAGTTTATGCAAAGTTGTAGTCATAAATAATTAAGAAAATGATTTTTTTGAAATTTATTAAAAGTTTGCAAAATTATGTTTTTTTTAATCAGTATAACATTTCTCATTATGTAATATCTTACACTGCCAAAGAGCTAGTTTTTTTATTTAAGGCTTTTAATTGATTGAAATACATGTATTTTTTAAAAATAGTTTAGGCAAAAACTCTTGGTTTAAATTTGAATCAAACTGTTTTTAAAGCCACAATAAATATATACAACCTACATATAAATATTTGAAATATATGTAAAATATTGTTTTACAATAACACAAAACCAAGCTTCACATCACAATAAAATATGTACCATCCATTACATTATAAATTATTATTTTTTGTTATTTAATATTTTGAACAAAAAAGCAAGTTTTAAAGCTTTTGCAGAGCCGTAACATTTGTGCAAGCACTGAATGAATAATTTCAAGTGATAAAAATATTATTTATTCTTTTCTGAAGCTGATTTAGCTGTAAATAGTTAAATACTTTTAACTATAATTGGATTGCATTTTTCAATTTCTTGCAGAAGATGTTACATTTTCTGCAAAATATATTTCATGAACAGAATTTGCTACTAATTTACTTTTTCTAAGGAGTCTGTACATTTTATATTTTGAATCCAATGCTATTTCTGCTTACTTGTTTACAAGATCATAAGATGAAACTTTCTTTTTGAATTTGTTTAGATTATGCTCTTATCTCCTTAAATAGTCAAGAAATGTGGTTTTATGACTGCTGAAGATTGATTGATTATTAATTACACCAAACTTTTATTACTTTCTGAAAAAAAAAAATATTTTTTTCAAAAATTATATTAAAACCAAAAACACCCGTTTAAACCAAAAAAACCTGGTTTAAACCAAAAAAAAAAAGTTTTTTTTTTTTTTGGGGGGGGGGGGTTCAAAAACACCTGGTTTTTTCCCAACCCTGATCAGAACACAAGATACATCAACTTTTTCATTTATTTGCCTCCTAACAAAGAGTAATGACCGTATTTTCGGGATTAAGTGCAGCATCGGAAAAAATCCTCAAAAAAAAAAAAAAAAATCCGTGTAAGCGCCGCACCCACAAAAGCGCTGCACCCAACATTAAACTTGAAAGCACAATACCGTATTTTCGCGCAGATATCTGCGGCTTATATGTGTTTAAAAGCTGAATTTTAATTCCTGCGGCTTATACGATGTAAAAGTTTTTGTTTGTTTTTTTTTTTTTTGTCTTTTTTTCTCTTTGTTTCTTCAAAGTTCATGTTATGTTTAGTTATTGCTTAAAAACAAAACAAATTAGAGTGACATGGAAAACCAGAACTGCAACGCCCTTGAAAAGATCTATTTTGAAAAGGGTGATAGCATTTCTGCTTATTCAGATGTTATTTTATTCTCCTAGATCCGATAAGGAAGTGGAATAAATTAAGAAAAAAAAAACATCAACCATAACCAAGGTGTCTAATAAAGGAAAACTAAACGAAAACGAATCCAAACGAAAAACAAGTAATTATAAAAAAAACGCCAGCAGCAGTTGCCTTGAGGATGGGAAGTAGGGTTGCAGTAGAAACCAACTGGAGCAGAACAGGGTTACTATACGTTGCAGTTATCGCCAAAATGTTGCAACGTTTTATTTATTTATAACATTGAAACACTTTTCAAATCAATGTTACTACTTCTTTGTCATTGTTTTTGAACGACGTCAATACCAGTATACAGCGTAGGTGTAGGTTTTCGCAGATTGAATTTTTGACAAAGTTTTATGTGGCGGCTTATACGCCGATGCGGCGTATCTGATGAAACACGTTTTTTTTCTCCCGAATTTTGCGAAGTGCGGCGTATACGGTGGTGCGGCTTATCTACCCGAAAATACGGTAACTAGCAAGCAAAGCTGGATTGAAATGTAAATAAAAGAAATATTCAAATATTTTTCACTAGATATTTTTTTTTATTTGGGGAGGAGACATGGGCTGGTTATCCAGAGTGCGGGAAGCGGACACTCCTCCTCATGGCCCTCTACGTTTTTTGTAAGTGATCGGCGCCGCTATAAGTTCGCCTTTTTGAGTGGGTCGCTTTCACTACGGATCGGGGATTCAGAATCCTTCGAAATCGCCGTCCGAGGCAAACAGCCGAAAGAGGCCTTCATCCAGCTCCAGGCTGTTTTCTTCGTCATCCGAGTCGCAAACTTCTTCGGCATAATCCGGAATTTTAGGAATCGGGCCTGCCTCCTTGAAGCCAGAAATTATAGTGCGCGGCGTCACCGCATCCCATGCTGCACTCAATCAATTGGCCACTTTCGCGTACAAAGTTTAATTCAGGTTACCGCTCTTCGTTTATTCGTGGAGTCCGCACGCCATTCACGAGTCCCACTCGATTTTTCAGCTCTCCAACGGCGAACGCACCTCTCATCAATCCCGAACTCTCTGGCAGCGGGACGATTTCTAATTTCTTCCGCCTTCAAAATAACTTCCAGCTGAAAGCAGCAGTGTAACTACGCAATCGTTTAGGAGCCATTTTAAAACAAGCACTCGGCGAAAAAAAATCCGCAAAAAGATAAGACAAAGAACGCACGAACGACCAACAAATGCGACGATGTGAGTGAATAAAACTGTAGGAAACAAGTTTCTCATCAAGTTGCTTGACAGCTCCCCGAGCAACCCACATTCGTGAGAGGGGTTATTCCCTTCACAATAGTGAAACATCAATCCCCTCCCCTTTCAACTCCTGCTAACAATGCCCCCGCCTCCCCTCCCTCGCTCCGTTGCGGCTTGCTCGGCCACGAGCTTCAGAGTACCGCTCCTCCAAGAGTAACACGTGCAATCGCTGACTCACCTTCCTTCCTCTTTCTTTCTCGTTGCTTGAGATCGAAGGTTTCGTAAGGTTGAAAGAAATTACATATGGTGCCATCTATCGTCGGTATTTTCAACTTTTTTTTCCGGAAAAATTTTTTTTTTACTTGGTGGGGAAAATGAAAAAAAAAATAACACTGTATCCGCCGCACCCGTTATATCTGCCGCAGTGGCAATTTTTGGCCTTTTCTTTTGTATGCGCCGCGTTGCTTAGTCCCGAAAATACGGTATCTTCAAAAATAAGTAAAATTCAATTTTCATATCGGATGCAGAGATCACATTTCTCAAAATGAAAGCATCAGAAGTACAAAAACGGTAAATAAATAATATTAAGGTCAAATAATTTTGGAATCACATTTCATCAGTTTTATATGATGAATGTCATTAATAATCACAGATTCGCCAAAAATTTGGAGGAAAAAATATAGTAGGGAGACATAGCAAACCAGACAATACCGGACGACTTCCAATAAACAGACCAAAAAATACATTAATTCCTGAATATAACCAAGACACCAGCCTTGCAAGCTTAAAAAAATAAAAATCCAGATAAATTTCTGCCAAAATAAGGTTAAAAATCCACACAAAAAACGTCAGATGGGATAATTTTGAATAGATAATCACTCTACCAGAAGCAATTCCATTTTTTCTCCAACCCTAGCTATCTGTTTACAGCTCTAAATTCATTTTGAGGATAATTACTTTTTCGTTTAAGTCAAGTGCAGGGAGAAAAATCCTTACTCTGCATTTCCAGAGAAATCTATAACAGCAACAATGCAGCAATTTGATTTGCATATGATAAAACAAACAAGCAGAACTATCAAAGTAAAACAACTATCTTTTTTAAGTTGTTAATTTCTTTAAAAGAAACCAACAAAGAATGCTACATTTTACATTAAAGATTTATTGCTTGCCTGAGTATTGCAAGCAGGAAGTGCCAACGTTTTTTTTTTTTTTCCCCGTAAAATTGGTGGATAAGCGATTCCCTTCTTTAACTTCAGAAAGGCCCAAAAGTTATGAGTTTTTCAAAGAACTAAGTAATGCGTTATTTTGATTTCAGATTTGCTTTTTAAATGAATAATGTGTGAAATGTCCGTTTTGTTGGATTAGCATTTTGTGAAGGTTCCAATTTGCTTGATCGGATTTTTGTGAAGAGTCCGTTTTACTAGATCATATTTTTGTGAAGAGTCTGATAACAGACCCGAATTTCCTCTGGACAGACCCTTGACATTCCATCAAGAATAATATTGTTGCACACCAAAATATTTTTAACAACATAGTCTAGTTTATATTCATTTAAGTTATAATGTTTTTCATAATACCTTGTACAATATAACTGTAGTAAATGTGGCTTTGTATAAAGCACTGATTAGCAATTGATTTCAGATACTGGTTTCGGTATCAAGGAACTCTTGTTTCAAAGTATAAAAGGGGGAGCTTTTGTATGTAAAGTTAAATTTGTTTTAATAATGATGTACGAACTATTTTTACTTTATTGCACACTAGCGGCACCCGCACGGCTTTGCCTGTGGTATAAAACTGAAAATTCATTTGTAAAATATTGATATAGCAGAAAAAATACTCTATTTTATTTATAATTCAACTATAATTCCTTCAAAGTATGATATAAAAATTTAGTATGGACCCTACACTACTTCTTTTTACGTGTCAATTTCTTAGTAGATGCCTTAAGTGCTAAAATAGTGCTTGGAGTGAGCAAGATAACAATTCAAACATTTACATCCCTAGTTTGCCACGAAACAATGCAAAAAAATGTTTTTTTTTTTACAGTGGAATTTTTCACAAACTATCACCAATAGCGCCAAATTGAACCCCGAAAAAAATTTTTTTCTTTTCGCCAAATTTGTCGCCAACTTGGCGATGTGTCGAAAAATTGGCGTCAAACACTTGGGTACCAAAAGCTTGGCGATATATCGCCAAGTAGTCGCGCCAATTCATATCACTTTTGTCTGCATTGAAATTAACACTGATTTATCCCATAAAAGGGGTAAAACACCCCCTTAGGGACATTCGAATGCAACCCCAAGAGGAAGTGCACAAAAATAAGCCAAAAGAGAAAATAAGAACACATTTATTGCTTACAGAAACTAACAGAAATCTTACCAATGTTTAAAAGGAGAAGAAAGTTTTCTTTCCTAACTTCAAAAACAAAATAATACATATTCCGAAATGACACACTCTAGAAAGAACGTTGCAATATCGCAATACGATACATGTAAATATACTGACATAAAATTAAATGCCAAATTATAAAAAAGTCGCCAAAAATTAACTTTTAATATTGTCTTTTATTTATTAAATGCAATTACTGCTGCAAATTACAGTCCAACAATAAATAATCATATTGCAAAAATATATTTGGAGCACTTTTTTCTTTTAAACTCAACTGATCCTAAAAATTTTAAGTGTTAGTCATAGAACTTTCGTGCATTATTCTTCACAATGATAATAAAAACAATAAACATCGACAAACATCAACCAGCAAACGATAAATTAAGAGCTAAATTTGTTCACTCAAGCCATTTACTGCAATTTGTATTGAAATGAATTAATAATGAAGTAAAATATGTTTTGCAGACGATAAATTTAGAATGATTTATTATCATGTTGTCTCTTTATTGACCTCATTTGATTGAAGAATTATTCCCTCTTCTATACAACTTGTCAGATCGCCAAAATGTCTCTAAACTCACAAAAATGGTACGCGTCAGTTTCTTCCTTCTCTATCTATTTTAAGGAAAGGACTTGATTCCTCATTTGATTGACAGGTGCCATCTTATCACGGTTTTATTATATTTTATTTGACTAATTTTAATAAGGCTTGGAGTTTGGATTGCTACAAAAACAAATACACTTTTTAAATTATTAAGGGAAAAAGAACAAAACAAATAAACGAAATAAAAACGTAACAATGGTAACAACATGAAAAGTTGATTTCCGTTAATAAAATATTTCATTTCATCTTTATTTTCAAACAAATTTTAATCCTCGAGCTTAACCATTTAGAATCGTTTGGCTTGCTTTGCTGAAGGTAAGCCTTGATTTTCCGGGATTCTAAGAACAATTATTATACCTCTTATAATGCTCGTAGAAACTTCAAACTGACATCATTTTTAGCAGAAAATTTCAAGCTTTCGAATGACGTAAGACTTGAAAATGTGTATGAAATATTTCTCCCATTTTTTTTTTTGCTAAGAATTAGAGTAGAAAAAGAACGAAATAGAATTTGCGAAAAATCGCTACGTAGTGCATAACCTCGTGCTACAAACTAATTTTGTGCCAAATTTCATGAAAATTGACCGAACGGTTTTGACGCTACGCGTGTAACAGACAGACAGAAAGACAAACCTTCAGCTTTATTATTAGTAGAAAAAGGTATTCATTCATTTTGTATCTTGCCAACTATTTTGTAATTTTTAGAAAGATCTTCAAGATGCTTTCTCAGAGTGTCAGTATGAATTGGAAGCATTAAAACTTAAAGAAGGAAGATTAAATGAAGTAATCGAGAGTCTTAGAGAAGATGTTGCTGATAGGGATAAAGAAATTGCTTCTTATTCGGCTGAAGTTAAAGTGAGTTTCATTTAAAAAAAAATTTCTTTGTGAAGCTCCCACATTAATTAATAGTATAAATATGAAATGCACATACTTTTAGCTCGTAATGTCACATAAGGATACTAAGCTCAATTGACATAGATGGTCATGACTCCTCCCTTAAACAACCAAACTGCATTTTTGGTATTTATATTTTGAAAAAATCGCCGAATACCCCATTTTGGTACAAAAATTGCACTTTGACCCCTCCCTTTCCGAAAATGACCCCTCTTAAATCAGAAGTTAGATCCGCCCTTGGCTACTTCTGTTCATTCTGTCATTCAGTGATGGTTGTTACAATTTGTTCTTGGGCAAAGGACTATTGTGCCATGCATGTTACATTTCTCAGTATTTTGCTTTATGGTCTAGAAATTTTAATTACAATTTTTTTTTAATCATGCCAAATAGTATTTTGCTATATTCTTAGTTTGATTTAAATTACTTTAACATTTTGAGGAATAAACTTTTAAAACATTTTCTCCCTAAAGTAACGGATGATGTCCAAGACAGCTCACAATGTTTGAAGAAAATGCATTACACTGCAGCAAAAAGCCCCTTTCAAAAACTTCTAACACAATTCTTCCTGATTCTTGCGTAAAAAAAGGCCTCCCGGATCCATATATGATTAGTGTCATCAGCATTTCGATGATTTTTTATATTCATGCAGTGTTATGCTAATACCATGAACAATTTTATTTTAGAAATCAAGGGATGAAATGGCTGAATTACAAGGAGAGATTGAGGTGATGAGATTTCAAGGAGTAGATTTTAACAAAAAAGGAAATTCTGTGTATTCTGAATTAGATGACAGGAGAAAAGTCGTAGAAAAACGATATAAATTACTGGAAGCAAAGTATCAAAGGATGCAGAACGACTATGAAGAAAAGAAACAGGAGTTAATTTCTGCTAGAGTAATTTTTTCTTCTTTTCTTCTATGCAATTTCATCAAGGTTGTTACTTTCTAACATTTTAAGTCAAATTCGATATCAAGGATACCGCCATGCAATAAGGTTGGGTAAAGGTTACAAACTTTTGTAACCTCATTGATGCTTTGAATGTCAAAACCTTTGCCAAATATTTTTTCTTTAATAATAATTTTACATACTTTTTGTTTTGAATTAGCTCTCATAACCTTAAAGTACATAAATGTAGTTTCTTATCGGTTATTTTGTACTTTGAATGTTGCTTTATTTGGTGTACTTATGTGGTAAGAAATTGATATACCTGTTTATCTCAAAAGCCTCTCTATGTCAAAAGTTTTCAATTTCCCTACTTTTACGGCATAAATTTAATGTTTTTTCTTATGTTTATCTCGAATGATTTTTCCTGAAAACCTCTGTATCTCGAATTTTGACGAACTCCCATTTTTGAATTTCATCTCCAGCCACCTTTATCAATGGTATAACTTAGAGACAAAAATTGTCTTTTGCATAATCATTCAAAGACTATGTTTGTACTGAAAGGTATGTATTAACTTGCTACAGATATAGTCATCACAATTAGTAAAACATAGACTCACAACATGTCGTACAGTAAAATATTCAACAATATTAATGCAAAACAAGCTATTAAGTATTTGACTTTGTTCCAATTGCTTATTTTTGTAAATTTTATCACAACCTCTGTATCTCGAATTTTTCTTCTGTCCTGTGAAATTCAAGATAGACAGGTTTGATTGACTACATGTATTTTTATTTTCTGTAATTTATGTAATGAAAATCTAGTCTCAAAATCATTACCTTAAACAAATAACATAAAATTTGAAGCAAGAATATAGCTAAAGAACCGCTTTTTAATAGAATATGTGAGCTGCAGTGAGTCATATTTGACCAGTAGTGTGAGCAGTGGCGGCTAGGGTGGGCCGAAAATGACTTTTATTTTTTTTTCGATGACGAGGTATGCGGAAAAGGTGCCATTGGGAGCACAAAGCACTCACAAAAAATTTGAATTTTTTTGCACAATTTCTTGATCTGCCGCAATCGCCTTGAAGTTTCGAAAAAATGCTAATTTTTGATGTTTTTCGTAAAATTTGTCAAAAATTTTTTTTAAATATTTTCAATGATAGATGTAACTTAAAAGTTACTATTAGGGGACACTAAGTTCACATAAAAAATTTGAATTATTTTGCTCCATTTCTTGATCAGCCATAAACGCTTGGGGATTTCAGAAAAATTGCTAAAATTGGATATTGCAGCAAAATTTGTAAATTTAAAAAAAAATATATTTTCGGTAATGGGGAGAGCAAAAAAGGCTCACTATTATCATTAAATCAACATTAAAATTGAATTGTAAATTATATTTATTTAATTTGTCACAAATACGGGGAAAATTCGGATTTTTTTTTATTATTTTTTTTTACTGATCCAATTTATTTAATAATTTTTAAGCTTGATAAAAATTCCTTCCAAGTGTTGAGAGACAATTTAGGAGTCTGAAATAAGAAGTAGTTTATCAAATAATCTGCATTTTTATTTTTAAAATTCGATAGAGCTACAAATTAGTTATTTATTACTAATGAATAAAAAAAGTGTGTTAACTGAAAGTGCTTCTCAGTTCTCAGCTTATTGCGCATCCAAATATCTTGCAAAATAATCCAGAACTCAACGCGAGGAGGTGGCTTCACGAGTTCTACCAGCCCTCCACCTAAAAATATTATATTCACGTTGTTTTACATTCTTTATGCAACAAAGTCCTTCTTCGAATTAAACGTTGACATTTTTATCCTGGATTGTATATCTTTGCTCTTATGAAAGTATCTCTGTCCTCATGGCCACATACGTGCATTGCCGCTTCTGTCACTACTTTAATTGTTCTTCCCACAGCTTGCGTGTGACTTGGAAAGCGGATTGAAGCTTCATCTAAAACCAAGCCCGATTCTTATGTTTCTCTCAAGCTCTTCGAATAAAAGATTCTTTGTAATTGGAGGCTGACTAAGATCTGTTGAGAGCCAGTTGATGCAGTCGTAGTACTCAGTAGCCATAAAGTTCAGTTTTAGAACCTTAAACTGTCTCAGTCTCCTGATCTCTTTCTTCTTTGAAAGGCGGCATTGTTTAATCCTTTTCCATGCCAATATTCTGATTTCTTTGTTTTCGTCTATTGCCATTGCTAATAGTATATTCTCAGGATCCATAGTATGCATTTCTTTGAACCACCGAATGCACTATCGTTAAGTCATCAGCGAGGAAGTTTGAGAGTAGAACTATTTTCCGCAAATATCTCGGTCCATCTGCTCACCCTGGTAACTTCCTCATTGAGAACCATACTCTGCGCATAAACTTGTACTACGCCAGTATACTCTTATGGCTACTGAGTACTACGACTGCATCGACTGGCTCTCAACAGATCTTAGTGAGCCTCCAATTACAAAGAATCTTTCATTCGAAGAGATTGAGAGAAACATAAGAACCAGGCTTGGTTTTAGATGAAGCTTCAGTCCGCTTTCCAAGTCACACGCAAGCTGTGGGAAGAACAATTAAAGTAGTGACAGAAGCGGCAATGCACGTATGTGGCCATGAGGACAGAGATACCTTCGTCAGAGCAAAGATACAGTCCAGGATAAAAATGTCAACGTTCAATTCGAAGAAGGACTTTGTTGCATGAAGAATGCAAAACAACGTGAATATAATATTTTTAGGTGGAGGGCTGGTAGAACTCGTGCAGCCACCTCCTCGCGTTGAGTTCTGGATTATTTTGCAAGATATTTGGATGCGCAATAAGCTAAGAACTGTGAAGCACTTTCAGTTAACACATTTTTTTTTATTCAATAGTAATAAATAACTAATTTGTAACTCTAACGAATTTTAAAAATAAAAATTGCAGATTATTTGATAAACTACTTCTTATTTCAGACTCCTAAATTGTCTCTCAACACTTGGAAGGAATTTTTATCAAGCATAAAAATTAATAAATAAATTGGATCAGTTAAAAAAAAATCCGAATTTTCCCCGTATTTGTGACAAATTAAATAAATATAATTTACAATTCAATTTCAATGTTGATTTAATGATAATAGTGAGCCTTTTTTGCTCTCCCCATTACCGAAAATAATTTTTTTTAAAAATTTCACAAATTTTGCTGTAATATCCAATTTTAGCAATTTTTCTGAAACCCCCAAGCATTTATGGCTGATCAAGAAATGGAGCAAAATAATTCAAATTTTTTATGTGAACTTAGTGCCCCTAATAGTAACTTTTAAGTTACACATATCACTGAAAATATTAAAAAAAATTTTTTGACAAATTTTACGAAAAACGTCAAAAATTAGCATTTTTTCGAAACTTCAAGGCGATTGCGGCAGATCAAGAAATTGTGCAAAAAAATTCAAATTTTTTGTGAGTGCTTTGTGCCACCAATGGCACCTTTTCCGCATACCTCGTCATCGAAAAAAAAATAAAAGTCATTTTCGGCCCACCCTAGTGGCGGCTCGTCCATAGGAGCGGCAGGGCTGCATCACCCCCAGTACCATATTTTCGCGTAGATAAGCCGCGGCTTATACGTGTTTAAAAGCTGAATTTTAACTCCTGCGGCTTATACGATGTAAAAGTTTTTTTTTTTCTTTTCAAAGTTCATGTTATGTTTAGTTATTGCTTAAAAACGAAACAAATTAGAGTCTGACATCGAAAACCAGAACTGCAACTCCCTTGAAAAGATCTATTTTGAAAAGGGTGATAGCATTTCTGCTTATACAGATGTTATTTTATTCTCCTAGATCCCATAAGGAAGTGAAATAAATTAAGAAAAAAAAAAAAAAACATCAACCACAACCAATGTGTCTAATGCTTATCTACCCGAAAATACGGTAGTTTTTTTTCAATTACATTTGTAAGTAATTAAATTATTTACACTCATTTCATACTGATTCTGAGTGAATAGCCATCAAAGGGAGATCTTGCTGTACACAGACAAATGCCATTAAATTATCAGTAAAGTTTATCTTACTGTCTCATAGGGTGTCAATGATTTAAATCTCGTTTTAAATCAATTGATTTTTTTTAAAAAATCATTGATTTAAATCACTTTTTATTTTAATCCTTATAAAATTCTCTTGGACAATCTCCATTTCACTATTTTTGCCATTTTCTTTTAGAGCTTTGGTTGTTGGATATTAGGTAATAAACTACTGTCGGGTACCTATTTGTAGTAGAACAAAATCGTAAATGACGCCTAAAATTTTGAAAAATGTTCCTAAAATTCCACTACAATTTTTAAAAAGTCAACTGCGAGCCCTGTATGTATCTTACCAAAATAAAAGACCATCATCAGCTGGTTATTTCCCATCTCTACACTTCAACAGTTGTTAAATTTTTTTATTTCTTTCTCTTTTTTACTTTCATTACAGTTGAAAAAGTCAATTTAATTTTAAAATTTTACCATATAAATTTTTCATTGTACTTCCCATTTTATTAAAATTTGACGTAATGCTGCTTAATGTCTTTATTTTCTTTAATTTTTCTGTGTAGTGTTTCATAATTTTGTTGATATTAAAAGTGATTAGAATCATATGTATTTGCATTGAATCCGGTTTTACATCATAGTTTTTTGGTGAAGCTTTACTTCAAAGGTGTTTTCGTATTTTTAAAACCTTAAAGGTAAGTCGTTCATAAATGGAAATTAATTAATAACTGAAGTTTCTTTTTTTTTTAAAATAAAAAAATACAATTTTTTTAAAAAAATCATTTATTTTTTTACACTCTGCTGCCTCAACTGAATATCCGAAAGAAAATTCTTATTTTTTCGCTAAAGCGCTGCGGCAACGTGGCATCCTCGTAGGCTATGGCATCGGCATGGCGCTGAGCAGCTCATTTGAGCTTGCTAAAAAGCTTTCTATGCATGCATGGCATGGCATGACCATATTTATGATATTATTTCATTATTAGCCTTAGGTCCAATTTTTAATATTATATTTTTGGAATTTTGACCATCCTGTAGTTTTTGTCTTGGATACTAGTTTAACATAGACAATAAGATAAACTATGCCTCCTTTACCTTTTTTTTTTTAATTGTTTCTTTTTTGTCATAATAGTGTGATGTTTGATTGAAACTAGAGTTTTTTTCAAGGTTTCTAATGATTAACACTCCTTACAGATGCAAATGGCAAATCTTCTTTGTATGAAAAGTTTTGAACACCAGCAGTCATATATTAACAGACTTCAAAGTGATTTAAAAGCAGCCAACATGGAAGTACGAAGGCTTACTATTAAGCTTCAGAAAATGTGCAAACAACAGCAAGCTTTGAATGCAGAAGACAAAGTATTTTCCAAGAAAGATGAATATGGCTTTCTTCGAATTTTGCTGCAAGATGCTCAGTTGAGTATAGTTTTCACTATAGTATCAAGATATACATTTTTTAAATTTAATAACATTTAAAAAGAAGAAAAAGCGATTAATATTAATCATTGTGTAAAAACTGCTAGTGTAAAAAATATTGATGACAAAAAGTTACTAAATACATTACATACATGTGTTTCAGGGCTTCTTGTCCCCATGTATGCAATATGTTTTGCAATTTTGTGAATCTAATTATATTGTTCTCTCTCTCATTAAAAATAATTATTCAAGCTTTACTTTTTTTCACATTAAAGTGAAAACTTACTTAACATTAATCATTTCAAACAAAAGTAAAACTATCTGTATAGTTTACTTGTCTTAGTGTCTTCAATCATAGTTTTATAAATTTTTAGTATGTTCTGACATATAGCTGAAAATTAGCGGTCGCCACTCGCCACGTGGCGATTAAAGTTGCAAAAGTGGCGATTAAAAAATGTGGCATCGATCGCCACCCTTGGTCGCCACTCTTGCTCAGTCACTCTAAACATTCCCAATCGAACCACATTTCCCCCCTCCTGTTCGGCGCTACTTCCATGTATTTCTTTCCCCACCTCTTCTCCCCATCGC
>JAXGGA010009339.1:0-51885 GCA_038373865.1 Uloborus plumipes
TCAATAACAAAAAAATATAAATTTCTACAAACTTTTTTTTTTTTTTTGGTAAAATATGTGAATATAAAAGAATCAGTTGAGCAATTGCCAGGAGTGCCAAAAGCACAGAAGTCTAATCTGCACTTCTTATCAAAATTGAACTAGTGTCACCAGGTAATAATAAGTAACAACTCATACCTAAATACATTGTTTGATGATCATTTTTGAAAAGGAAATACTAAAAGAAAGTTTATGAAAAACATAACAAAGGAGAGAGAGAGGCTATACATAGAGGCATACAAATTTAAAAAGTAATTTCTCATTTTTAGCTCAGCTGCAGATGCTATTTTTGTGCTCAGCACGTCAGTATAGATCATTTTATTAGTATTAATAAACTGTTTAATTTTGTAAAAATATTAATGAACTACAGCAAGATAACACATTATCAAGCCACCACGATTCTTCTCATCTCGACAACCTGAAGTTTATTGGTTTGTTTTAAAAAAAAAGTTTACAAAAGGAATTTATCTATTGTTCCTTGCAGTGGTTCGCTTTGTGGTTGAAACTGAGTGCGGAAATTTATTTTTGTTATGTTGGAAAAATAACCCTGAACAATCCGAGAATGCTGGTCAACTTCACTTTTTTCGGCATGTTGGCTAATGCTGTGTACGCTTCTGAAGATTCATGATCGTGCATCATATATTTCATATCTGCGACGTAAATTCAGAATTCGCATAAGGAAAATCCCTATGAGGGTATTTATCCCCATATGGGGACGAAATTCACGCCAAATGAATTCTTTAGCATCAAAATATCCCTGTGCGAAATTTGGCAAAATTCCGACTTAAATTGTTGATTTGTAGTAAGAAGAAACAAAAGCACACATACAGCAATTTTTCTATATGCAAATTTCAAAACAAGGGTTTCACCCCCCCTCCTCTTCAACCTGATAGTTCAAAGTTAACATTGAATCCGTACAAAGTTCTAAAATCTTTCAAACAGTCAGTTTGTTGCAAACGATTTCGTGCTTTACATTGACCGACAGAATACAGATGAGTGAGCACGAATAACAATTTCCAACTGCCAAGAACTTTTTCCTGTTAGAATTATCAAATATTTCTCGTTCTAAAATAAAAGCAATCATGTTTTATTGAAAAAACAGTTCGTCTGGTCATCGCCTGATGATTAAGGTTCTGTAGTAAACTGATGTGCCAGAAGGAGGAAGAAATATTCAAAATCAGAAATATCTCTATCAAATCTCGAATTGGAGGTTGTGGTATAGGCTATCACGAAACTCAGATCACGCATTTTATTTCAAACAGTAATCAAATACCATATCAGATTGAAGAATTTTAATGAGAGGGAAAAGAAACCAAAAAGGTTGATGGTACAACCAAAATGAAATAAAACTGATGGAAGTACAATAAAGTAAGACTGAGTACAATAAATTGCTTATTTTATGAATTGATTTCAATTGATTTTTTTTAATTTAAACATTCATACTGTTTATCAAATATTGTTAAATTTATAGTTTTAACTATACAGTTAAAACTATAATTAAGGCCAAAGGTATCTATCCGGTGTGGGGGATGATAATTCCAGTAGTTCTGGGAAATTTTGAGGATTGCTTACATGTAAATGTACTCGTAGATGTTAGTGTAACTCATTTAATTTTGATTTTTTTTGTGAAAAGCGCGTTAAAGTAATGCTGCCTTTGGCTGAAATTTTTGACTGAAAAGTTTGATGAAATTTTATTTTTGAGTGTTTCCAGTGTTTGAAAGCTTGTAACTCGCTGTGAAGTGCGACTATCTTGATGAAAAAAGTGTCATTTTAAAGGATTTTGTCTGCTCTTTCCAAATATGTACTTATTTTGTATGTAGGTTCGACAGGAAGTTCAGAAATCGGTCTTTTTCTCAAAATTTTGTTTTTTTGCGAATTTTTCTTAAATATAATATTACTCGGTCACGGTTAAGAATTGATACCGCTAATGGATGGTTCCATACTCCACTTGGGCTCTTCTATCACCCCTTTTCGTATGGCAGATTCGATCAATCTCACCCTGTATATGTTAGTCGTTTTAGCGAGAATTTTAAAAAAGAGAGAAAGAGCCTAATTTTCAAAGAATTTTACAAGATAACCAGATCAGGTTAATACAATACTGCAAAAGTTAATCAATATTTTAAGGGATGTGAACAATTTACATATCTTGTTTCAAATTTATTAATATCTTTGTGATAGAAAAGTTCAAAGATCTAAAGTCCTGAAAACAGCCTGGCTGAAGGTTATACTTAAAGTACACCAGGCAAACAATACTAGAAATTATTTCTGTTTTTTTAAATAACTACAGACTCAAATGTTTCTCCATGCCCCTACTCTCACTTACAGTGCTGAAATGGAAAAAGAAATTATTGAGCAGTATGAAGACCAAAGCTTTCATACAAAGAACATTAGTATACACTAGTTCCAAGAGAAATGCATTGTCTTCAAATTTCAAATTGAATCTATCTAAAAAATATTTTTCTGAAAGTATTCTGGGATGATTGACGTTTTTTTAAGCTTTTATCACATACTCCGATTCATACTTCAAGCTATCAATACGGTCGTTCTAACTAATGATAGCTTCACCAAGGTGGCAATACTCTATAAATAGCTATAGAATGCTAGAATAAAAGTAAGGGAAACAACTCTTTAATCACTACCATCACTGAGACGGCAGTCAACTTGGTCAGTGAAATGGAAATTGTCCAACCTTGATAGTAAGCCAAAGGAATTTGTCTGCTGTATGGCTTTCTCGAACAAGCGCACATTAACTAGCTCCGCCATTTTGGTTCTAATGTGAGCCAGGAATATTGGTATGGCTGAAAATCATTTATAAAATTGTCTTATGGAATTAAATGTTTCAAATTAAAAGAAAGGTTTCATCTTTGGTACTAATAATATTTTACGCAAACATTTCTGAAATTTCACTTTCTAATGAATTATAAAAATGAATTTATTTCTTAGTTGCCAATATTGATAAAGTATTGAAAATCAGCTTGAAAACGTTTCAGATTAAACTTGAAAGCTACAAAATTTGATTAAGCAATATAAAAAAAGAGTGAGTACTATTGACCTTTGACCCAAAGCTTTTACTTTTCCTGTTCTCTGTATTTCTTAATTTATGTACTTATATCTGTAAGATTTTCTTTTTTTTTTTTTTTGCTGTTATTTAAGCTTTGCTTTATAGAAAAGCAATTCAAATTAGTCTAAAAGCTTATTAATCAAAATATTTTCTTTGGGGATTTTAAGGGTTTTTTCCTTTCTTTTTTGAAGGCTTAAGATCTTTTTATCAATATTTCAAATTAGTTTAATACTTATAAAATAACATTTTATTTCTTGATTTTACATCATGATGGTATTTTTCGAAGTAATTGTAAAATATAGTTGAAAAATGTTATACATATGTACAGCTTCACCCTACTTCCAACTAATATATTTCAGATTCTCGATTTGCAGTTTTCAAAAATTTATGTGACGAATTATTATAAAAGAAAATATAAGCCATTAGAACCTTGTTCACCTTGTTTAAACTTTTCCATTTAGTAAAAACTAGCTCTGTCAGATGTTGCTTGCAATTAATAACTATTGCTTTGAATATTTCAGAGTTATTTTACCTAAAATCGTATCTATAGTTCTGTAACAATGACAATAATAATAATGTTTGCCTTCTGCATTGTTTTGTTGTTAGTATACATTTCATAACAATCATGTAGAGGCACATGATTTGCGTTAAATCATTCGTCCACATCAATTAATTATAATGCCGACAACAGTTAAACTGGTCACAAAATGGCGGAAAACACACTTTGCATACACCATGATTTTAATTTCCTCAAACCTTTTTACTAACAGTGGAAACTTTGTGAGAAAACTTTTATCCCTTGGTTGCATGCCCCGCCTTCCTAGTCGGTTGGTCATTCTTGTGTGACGGGAACTGATTCATTTTTAAGAAACACGACACCAGTAGAAGATCGGTTTAGTTCATTGTGCGTAATGTTCCTAGTGCACCAGAAAAGAAAAATAACCTCCAGGATAACGGCTGCAGTTCGACGTTCTAGCAGCACGTGTTGTTAATATGCAACGGGCTGGTGCACAGCTGTCTGATGGTTTAAAAATGAATGCTCGGAATGAAACCGGTGGACAATAGCAAAGAGTTTTTTGGTGAAACCTCTGAACCACCACGTTATTTGGGAATAGGAGATGAATTTTGAATGCATTGGATTTAGCTTCTACAATCCCAAATGACTCAGTAAGCATTTGGTTAGTTGGCGATGATCTGGCGATTAAGTTTCTTTTTAATATTTTTGCGAGACATGAAGCTAGGGTGGATCCAGCCTCTGATTTCGGAAGATTTCATCATTGGAAGAGGGTTCGAAGTCATGACCTTCGTCAGTGAGGTCTACTCCCGAGTCACGAAGGTTGCGTCAGAGAACAATATTCAGCCACGAACAGGGTGTGAGTCGAATGCTTCCAAACATAATTCCACCATGATGCAGTGTTGACCTATATTTGGCTGCTTAAAAATGTCGTAAGGGATTTGATCTTGTGACACCCCTCTGGATCAGAGTATGCCTCTTGTCAGAAGAGTTGTATAGAACCTAGTGCCAAAGAAATTAATAGTTTACTGTCGAACAAATACGTTATTAAGAAATTGGAGCAAATTATCTGTCATGTAATCCCCTAGTCATTCAAAGATTGGTTTGGTGATTACTCTTGAACCACCGATGATATGAAAAGATGAACGTACAGTTTACCAATGTAAATATTATGGGGACCGGAAAGTAATGTTTTTTTTTTTTTTTAAACAAATCAATTTTCAAAAGTTTTTATTTGAATCAACGATGTAATTTTCTTCGTTATCAAGAGCCATTTGCCATCTAGTAGTAAATTTTAGATCCTGGATAGATTTAAAAAACTGATGTATTTTTATTTTTGCAAAACGCGGCAGGAGCTATCCACCAGTCCGCAACGCTTATTACTTTCACAAATAAAAAAGGACATTAATACTCTTCAGGGATGAACACGGAAAATGTAACTAGCTCCTTTGTCAGCAGCTCTGTCAGTTTAAATGAAAACTCTGGAAATGTTTTCCCATCCCCCCCCCCCCCGCCAACTGTACTCTTTGAAGAAAATACTGAAATTAAATACAGTAATTGAAAGGTAATCTCTTCTATCACTCAAATAAAGTATTAACTTGTTTTGGTTTGAAATTAAACTAATTTAAGCCTTCAAATAAGAACAGACATTTCCAGGAAAACATTCACACTTTAAAGGGATAAATGAATTAAATTACTCTTCTTAAGCAATCGCTGGATGTATGGACAACACATCGTGTATGCACTTCCGTCTCTTCCTATGATAAATTTGTCGATCATGGCCATTTCCCACGGAAACCTGTTTTTAAAGTGTTCTTCGACAAGCATTACTCCTCTAATCTTTACATTTTGTTATGAATAAAGAACTAAAAAAACTGGAGCAATGTGTGTCTGTTTGGTACAATTTTTATCCCTGCAGAGTCTTTTAATCAGATGTTGTCCAAAAATCTCAGCGAAGTGATTGGAAATGATATCTCGTTTCCTCCTGAAACAAATCCGTGAAAGTTTCCCATCACTACGTTTTATTTAAATGATTATTTCATACATAGCTAATTTATCTATATTACAAAATAAACTCGTTATCTGGACGGTTGTAAGTTCCAACGTTAAAGAAGCTTTATCAAGTATTTTCTCAAAATACCCTTGATACTATTCATTAATCTTTTCTTTAAGCATAGGAATATTGAATTTGAAGATTGTGTGAAACACGATGTAGTGTTATCGGGGCTTAATCTCAAGATCACTATTTTTCTATATTTAAAACTTTATAGATTTCTAATTTATTTTTCCACTTTATTGAAACACTTTCGCAACCCAGAAAAATCCTTTGTGTTATGTACAGCTGGAATTTTAAATGTTATTCATGTGCAGTTGAATTAATGCGTCTGTATTACCAAAAGCCCTTTTTTAGTAACTCAATCACTGAACAGTAAATTTTTGCAAATAATGTAAAAGCATTACATCAATTTGCTACACCTTCTCTTAGAGGTAGGTTTGCAGGTTAGGGAACCCCTTCGCAATGTGCTTTTAGGGTAACTAAGAGATGAAAAGAACCATGCAAACTGCTTTTTTATGTGCCTTTTTGGATTCCGGTCGAGGCTCTTATGTCATGGAGGCCCCTCGTAGTTGTGACATTTGTGACATGGTAAATCTGCCACTGACCTTAACCCAAAAATTTATTTTATACACTGCAAAAAATAAGTGTTGTTTTTACAGCATAATACAGCTAATTTTATAGTAATAATCTGTAAAATTCCCGATTTCAGTTATAAATTGCCAAATTACTAACTTTACAGTTTATTACTGTACATTTACAGTTTTAAACTGTAAACCCCTGTTTCTAGTATTATACTGTACAAACAACAGTTTATTTTTTGCTGCGTACTTAAAGTGTTCATATTTTGTTGAATAGTAGAGAGCCAGCGCAAACTCTCCTTAAGCATAGTAGAAACAGGGTCTTTGCTCTTACGTTTGCCAGGGGCATTAGACATTTTGGATATACCAATGTTTTTTGAAGATTGAAATCTCCATATCTCTCTACATCTCTTGATCTATTGCTTGAAATAATTTTCCACTTCACTTTCTAATTCACTTTCCGTAATTCGTAGAAGAAATAAACAGTTTAAAAATGGATTACAACAGAGCTTAAAATGTTTCACCTTTGTTACCAATCCCATTTGAAATTAAAACTCTTATCAATGTATTTTTCATGTGAATCATATTTCAATTTACTTTAAATCCTCCATAGATACCACAATAAAGATAAATTCTCTGTAACATTTTTTCTGACACCCAAAACCATATTTTCCGTTATCTTCAGCGCATAGAGCGTGAAATTGTTCGTGACGATGAGAAATAAAAGTTTAAAAAGCGCTAATCCCTTCGGGAAAAAATGATCCTGAGCTTGAAAAAAACCTTCCTTAACCTAGAAGGCTGAAAAAAACAAAATATTATAGTGACAAATTGCACAATTACAAGAATTAGTGGAGTCAGTTGGAGTTATTAGACTGTTGTCACCTCATAAAAAATAAGAACTCTATGAAGCGTTACGATAAATATTTTCTGGTCGACATTTGTTGCTTGGTGGAAAATTAAATGCTGCAAAGCAAATACAAATGCAGAGAAAATACATTGTTTTTTAAAGAAAAATTTAGGTGCCAACTTATTTTAATATTTTGACGGTGTTTATTTTTTTCTGTAAGCTATCAACACAATCATAATTCATAATTCATATCATAAATTGAACGTTGATTTTTTAGAATTATTGATTGCGTTGTTCTCAAAATGAGAGGAATGCCATTCGGTTAATTACAAATAAGCCATGAAGCGTCCGGGAAGAATAAATTAACTTTCTAGTTTTTCTTATTTCAATGAAAATAGACAAGAGAAAAAATACGAGAAGTTAGTTACTTCGAGGAAATTATTCGAGAAATAAACAACCGCTTAAAAAATATGACTAAAATAATACTATAATGTCTTCAACCGTTTCCACTTAAATACTTCAATTAAAATTTTCCACAGCTGCAGCTAATAATGACAAGGTATGCATCATATTACTGTAATCAAAACCTTATTGTTTTTATCGTTGCAGTGCCATTGCTTTTTGACTAAGCTTCTTTAATGCATTTTGTTTATCAACTATACAAATGCGGCTGAGATACTAATTAAAATTTCATTAAATGTGAATGTAAAATTTTCTCTTCACATAAGGTCGTTTAGAATTGTGATGGAAAAGTGTAACTCTCCCATTAGCCAACATAAAACAAACACTTATGAGCTGCAACCAAGCAAGATAATGGCGAGAGTATAGTTGAAATAATAATTTTAAACAATCGTTTATTCACTCAGTAGGTTTTAAAGTAATTGTAAGTAAACAATGAAAGTCTCTGACACAAAATTAAAGTGTCAAATTGCAAAGAATCGGAACATTTTATTAAAAATAGTAATAGTGATTGTTTAAATCACTATTACTATTTAAAATTAACTACTAAGTATTGTTGATGATAACAAAATTTCTATTTTTTGAGTCACTAATATTTAGTGTTACCAGTTATTTCATAATGACTTCATTTTCATTTATTACATCAATATATAATGGTTCAGTGAATAACTAGATATTGCTTAGTTTTTTCAAACGTGCAACATTAGAATATCTTTGCTACATTAAGTAATTATTAAGCAATTTTTCAAGAAGGAAGGAAAGAAATTTACGTGAGTTTTAAACATCATTACACTGCAAAAAATGAACTGTTGATTTTGCAGTATAATATTGGCAGCCGTGATTCCAATTTAAAACTGTGAAATGCACAGTAATAAAGTGCAAAACTAGCAATTTTACAGTTTCTTACTGTAAAGTTAGAAATTTCACAATTTATTGCGGTAAAATTTAGCTGTGTTATATTGTTAAAACAACAGTATAATACTGGCAGCAGAGGTTCCAGTTTAAAACTGTAAAATGCATTGACAATTTTTCAGTTTGTTGCAGTAAAATTAGCAATTTTACATTTCAGTACTGTAAAACTAGAAATTTTATAGTTTATTGCTGTAAAATTAGAAATTTTTACAGTTTATTACTATAAAACTAACTGTATTATACAGTAGCAACAGCATGCATTCGTTAGTGTATGCAATAAAAATATTTCATTTACGTGATAACGAATGATATTTCATGCAACTTTTAAAATCTTGTTATAACAGGGAAACTACAGAGTATATAAAGCAAAAGTGTGATGTGAAATGCGTCGTAGTGAATGCATCATATTTTCTACAAAGAGAAAACTTTAACGCTGAATATGCACAAAAACGTATTTTTAGTTTTGAACATTTTATTTAATTGTAAAAATCTAAAAATCGAAAAACAACGTTTAAAAGCACAAATGGGTCGAATTAAAATTGGCAAGCATGTTTCGAAGGCATAAAACCTCCTTCTTCAGTGCAAGTTAAAAGTTTTTAATTTTATTTAATTGTCTATTTATAATTATTTTTTTTTAATTTTATTGCACGATTTAAATTTTTATGATAGCACTGAGAGAGAGGGAGAAGAAGAGAGAAAAACAATAACACTAAAATTACTTATCTCCGAAGAATAGAGTAAATTGTAGACATCATTTCTTTTTGCATTTTTATTTCATTTTAATTATGTATTTATTTTTTCATTTTAAGCAAAAGTAATCGGTAAAAATCAAAATTCTGTAAAATTCAGATCGGCGAAATTTCGAAATGCATTTCTTGAATCAGAAGGAAGTGAAATTGAAGTCCTTATTTTTCATTTCTATTTTATATCCCCGTACAGGTTAATAGTTTTTGATATAAATTATAAACGATTATTGAGCTGTGGAAATTTTCATTTTGAGCTAACGCAACCATTTGATTTTTTTTTTCGGACAACAATAGGAAATTAAAAAAGGAAAGCATATGCGGATACAATTTTAATAAGATTAAATATTAAGTTTATTCAAGTTAAAACGGTTGAAAAAAATGAAACGCCACCAGTAGAAAATAACCATATGATGTTTTTTACTGCCTAGTCAGGTTACTAACTTTATCTGGAGAATTTTATTTTGAAAATGTGCTTGTATTTAAAGTACCCCCCCCCCCTCAACGCCGATCCCTCCAGTGTGCAGATTCAATGTGCCCAATAGCTTGAGAGATTGAGTTATATATTTTCATATTTATTTAGCTGTTTACTTAACACACAAAGTACATTTTTTACTTATAAAACGTTTTAAATGTTAGAAATGACATATTTGGAATAATTTAGGGCCCACGACAACCGAGAGAAATATGACTGACGCAACAAAAAGTCAGGATTCTGCAAATGTTCTGCTTTTTTATGACTGTTCAATAGCCCCAACGTTATCCTGTGCTTCACATCTGAATACTTGAAATGTAATTCAAATTGATTTGATTCTTATCAAATCGATTTCAAAGACATTATAAAATACCCAGCGGTAACAAATAGATGTGAACGCTTCGTTTCACTCTTCCCAAAGAAAGTCCACGCTACGTTATTTAAATCTCATCGTTTACATTTTTCAAGTTAGAACCATAACTCATTATTCAGCATCTATGTCGTCTGTAAAGGAAAAAGTGCATGCTTGAAATGTAGAATGAATTTTAGAATAATAGTTTATAAAAATTGGTCAAGCAATACTATTTGATTATACTACACTAAATTTCATTCGTAAGTCAGAAGACGGTATTTCATTCTTTTATTGTAGCATACTATGTTGTTTCGTCATTATCGTTCATCTAAGTTGAAAGTAAAGTTGATATTCTATCAAGCTCAGCAAATTCGTATACAATTGAGGAGTAATCATGTGAATGCAGTTTTTGCATTATTTTCATGGTATAGAAATCATTATGTAATTAGGATAGAGTTAAAATTTAAATTGGAAAAGTACTAATGGTAACCAGCAGTGTATTTACCGACTTTGGGGCCCGCTGCAATGTCTGCCACAGAATTAGGCAAAACACACTATTTTGTGAATTTTTGAATCTCCTTCTGGGCGACATGGTAAATGACTGTATCCCTTGTTAATAAACCTAATTGTGTTAATTATAATAGCAATCGAATGTTTTTTTTTTTTGAGGAAATCACACATTTCAAACAAAAAAAGTCATCTTTGTTATTAACTAATTATCTTCTCTTTCTTTCCAACAAAGATAAATTAGGTCAGCGGACGGCAACCAAAATTGACTTAAGATCTGCTTCCATAGTTTGGTGTGAACATAAGATCGACTGGGAAGAAGGAGGGAGGGGGGGGGGGTTCATGCATACACTATAGACATCCAATTTTGCTTTTACTCTTATCAAAATAATGACTTAGATACTTATTAAGTCATTAAATTGCAGAAAATAACGCTATGTTAAACCACATCAAAATATTTTCAGACACAAGTACGTTGCTTATCTTAAAATTGATAAAATAATGACTACAAAAAGTTCCAGTGACTAAAAGTAGTTCGGAAAATTTTTAAATAAATTTCGGTTTAGACGTCAAACTTTAACTTATTTTTTCTCCAAAACCTAATGTTTTTTAAGGCTTTCATAAAGCTTTTTAAGTAATTAACTTCTTTAACGCTAGTAAACAACAGTGAACCAAGAAGAAATAAATTTGCTGTAAAATAAGATTAGGTAATTTTTGCAAGACCAGGCTAATTTTTTTTATTATAAGTTACTGCACTTTTGCCTGTTAGTAATAAACTGCTAATTAATAACGCTTTTTCATCGGTTAGATTTTCTGATGCCTAGAAAGTTACTCTCGAAGTTTTGCTACTCTACATAGAAAGATTGAAAGTTGGCCTTATTAGTCTACAGGACCTTATTTGGCAAAGGATCGTATTTAAAAATTTTTAATGCCATGAAATGTCTTTTCAGGAAGTTAATGTTTTAGTTAATTAGAGTAAGATTTAACCACAAAATCTATTGAATTCGCTGTCTATCCCTAAATGAATATTTGCGTACATTAGTGAACTATTTCCTGTTGCTTTTGAAACGAAACTTACAGTGTTATTTCCATTGGATATTACCATGTAATGGCAAACATCTTCCTTTTTTTTTTTTACAAACATGATGAATGTAACAAAAGCTTTAAATTTATTTCGTTTGAATATTGTGACTTCAAATTTTGTATCATCTGATAAATGAAACATTAAGAAAATAGGAAAATGTTTGCGAAAAATTGCAACTATAAGTTATATAAGCGAAAGATGAAAAGTGGAAATGGATGTTTGGTACGTAATCACGAGACAAAATTTCTAGGCTCTAAGAACAAAAAAAAATATATTGAAGTATTTGAGAGTTGGAAATGATGCTCCCAGATACTGCTGATGCTGCACTATAAATCGAAAAATTAGAATTCTCTCATAAAAGTCGTCCACAAAAAGTGTTATTCTTTGACTAGGGGAAGAGACTCGAAAAATTGCGACAAGAGGGAAGAAGGTGGTTTTAAAAAGTGCGACATCACACATTTTATCTGAAATAAATACATTTTAATCACAAAGCATTACTACAATATTGTATGACATACGACTAGGAGAGAGAAGATGTAAGATTAAGTTTGACAGTTTGTAAAAAAGTAGGGTGGGAGGATAAAAAATGTTGAAGAAACTAAGAGTCTAGCCTCATTTGAAGGGCTTGGAGGATGAAGGGGCTAAGTTGCATTTAAAAAAATGAACACTCTGGACAATGGTAAGCAATGGATACTGGTAAGCAAATAAAACTTGGTACATCAAACAGTAGATATCAATAGACCAATTTTATACGCACGCGAATGACAAAACCAGAAAACAAAAAAGCTGCCACAACTGCAACAATAAAACTTTGAACTTTAATTACTCGCAATTTCTGTTTTTTCACTTAACCCCTTCATCTCCCAAGCCCTTCATTTATGAACCGCCTCTTTTTTCAGTTTTACAATGTGTATGTACCCCATGTGTGACGCAATCGAAAAATGTAGTAATGGTTTAAGTATCTGCCAGTTTTGAAGTAAATGACGTTTACTTAATACCTGTATCAAGATAATGCAACGAAAGTAATTTTTTACCAAACGACTATTTACACCTTTCCATTGGCCTTTTCACGCATTCACTACTTCTTTCAACGAATAGAACGCAGCTGATAAAATCCTATCCTTTTTTAAATCAGCAGAGCGTTGAATCATCAGCATTCAACTTATAAGCTTTCGAATACTATTTTGGAGAGAATTTTTAACTTTCAGAATGGAAATGCAAGTAATCGTGACGGTTATCATCGAAAGTTATATTTTGAGGAAACTACGCGGTTTTTATTTTTACGTTTCATGTATGAATGGACGGTTGGTTGAGCATAAGATCTGGAGCAAAAGTAATTGCCTTTCCCATCGTTGTAGCATTTACGATAGTTTGATTATTGTAATAAGATAAATTTGAAATATTTTGAATCGATTAATTTTATGTGATTTCTAAAAATAGGTGTCCGTTACATATCATAATTCGCTATTTAACTTTAATTTACCTTTTGTATTTTCATATCGAACAAGCTATTGAAATAAATCAGACATAAATGTTGAGGAAGGAAATAAATTAATTTTAATAATAAGCTTCACTCTCTCATGTCATGTTGATCTTATCATAAAGCCTCAAGCTAATGTTTAAGCATTTTTTATTCCAGTAATATCAATTAATTCTACCAACACTAAATAAGTAAGGACATTAAATTTAGACTTTAAATAATACTTCAATCTTGTGGATTACATTTTACATCTGAACGTTTCAGCCGTGCTAGGGGTGAATAAGGTTACAGCGAAGATTGAAGTTAAAGTTATTAACTATGTATGCAGATATATTAAGTTTAACCTTTTTTCCAAAATGCAGTAAAACTACAACGTGCAATGCTTGTATATTACTCTTATCTACAAAGGAGGAAGGACTCTGTAAAGAGATGTAAGTTG
The DNA here is from genome assembly GCA_038373865.1 of Uloborus plumipes. Classification (NCBI taxonomy): domain Eukaryota; kingdom Metazoa; phylum Arthropoda; class Arachnida; order Araneae; family Uloboridae; genus Uloborus; species Uloborus plumipes. The sequence goes on from JAXGGA010009339.1 coordinate 13,547, forward strand.
TACTCTACACACATGTATTGCAATGAAGTTAGCAATGGACGCCGCTTTTGTTTGTGCAAGAACGAGTTGTGTATTAGGTGAAAGTCGAAAAATAAATGTTGTTGATGTACTGATTAATAGAACAACTAATGTGGAGAACCCTATTAAGTTTCGTAATTCAATAAAACATACACGGAAGCACACACGATCATTTCAAACCATCATATAGATTAACGTGCAGTAAGAGGTCACCATCCAGTCATAGTTCTCCCCAATCCCCCCCCCCCCTCCATAAGAATAGAGAAAAAATATCCCTGAAAAGTTCAATAGCGTAATGTGTACCATGACTCCCCCCTCCCCCGTAGGCACCCCTGGTTTGTCTAGTGTAAGGTTTTGGAATATGGAGCATGCACTGTGTTCTTTCTCGAGTATATCTAACACCCTAGCTTCGCATTTCCTAACGTATGGATCTTGACCCACTGATAACGGGTACAAAAAAGGTAGTTTAAGTAGGTCGGTAAATAAGTGGGGGGCAACAGTCTAACAAATAATTAATTTAGTTTTATTAATTGATGAATCTTCTTCAACTAAATTTTAAAATTAACTCTTCCTTAAGATAAAATATCACTAAAACAAGGACATTTTTTTATTATTATTTCTCAGTTCAACAAACCTCAATTTTCCTGTTAAATGAATACAGCTCAAAAATAATCATTATACTTTTAAGTTTCAGAGGTAATATTTCATGATAAATATTCCTCGTAAACCTTCAAAGGTCAAAATGGGTATAAAGTAACAAAAGGAGGCAGGAAAAAAAAAAAAAAAACGTTGTGATGTCTTTATCTGTTTAGGAAACTGAAACCTTCAGCACAAATCAAGTGGATAGCTAAGTTTAAAAATTAGAGACCTCTTGTTCTAGTTTCTAATACATTCTAACTTCACTGTTGAAACTACAGGTTGCACAAGGCACCTTTGAGGGTGAAACGTAGTAGCACCAGCGGTACCCCCTGAGAGGTGCCACTTGACTCCCTATGGTCCCCTGAAAGTGTCATTTGGCTCCTAAGGGCACCATGGGTCACCCATTGGGTGCCATAAAACACCCATGGGGTGTCACCTGAAGCCAAATGGCACTTTAATAAGATTGCCAAAGGAAGTCAAGTGGCCCTCCTCAGGGGGTACCGCTGCGCTGGTGCTACTACGTTTCACCCTTAAACATGTCTTGTGCAACCAGTAGTTTTTACAGTGTACGTGGTAAGCTGCACTATCATCCTGGGAGACGTCCGTATTCCCCAGTGGTAGAATCTGCATGAATTGGCATCTACGCACTGCAAGTTTCAAAGTTGCAACTGCATTTATTTTTACTTGATAGCACGCAACAAACTCATTTGTCTTCACAAATTGCTGCGAAGTTCATTTTGACAGCTTCCACATTCCGTTGATCCTTTTAACAATGTTTATTTGAGCCTTGAGCAGCGAACTCTGTTTTGTTTCCCTTGGGCAGCGAACAAATATTGTCAAGGGAGGAATTGTGACATTTTGTGGCAAGAAGAGAGGAGCAAACAAGAAATATGATATTACACATTTTGGTTAGAGCAAAAATATTTGAAACCAACCGATAAAATATTTTTATATAATTATTTTATTATTATTTTTTTCAAAATAGAATAACTGTTTTCTTACAAGGATTTTCTTTTGTATCCGAAAGGATTTTTTTTATATGCAGAACCTTTGCTGATTATTATGGTTAAAATGTAGTCCTAACTCAAAGTTTATATTTAAAAGGAAATCTTTTTGTGTTTTTGTAGTTTAAAGAAAAGATAACTTGGGCCATTAAAATTTAAAACTGTGAATGTATTAAAATGGAAAATAAAACGGAAAAAATATTCCAGCTGAATCTAACGTAAACATTAGCTCAAAGTTGCCATCTTCTTTTTCGCAATTTAATGTACTCGGACGGGCACATGAGCAAAATTTATTTATTTTTTTTTTTTTATTTTTTTTACTTATATTTAGTTTAATTTACAAAGTAAAAAGTAGATTTGTGGGAATATAATTTAAACTACAAATTACTGCCGTTTTCAGTTTCTTAGTACTTATTACGACCGTACTTCGTATACTACGACCGTACTTCGCACAATATCCTAATTTTTAACATTTTGGGCCATTTTGGACTTGAGTGCTTGTGCACTTTTTAATATGCTACTAATAAGAACTACTGATTTACCGGTGTTATCAATTTAATCAGCAGTTTCCAACTGCGTGATCTTCTTAGAAGAATTCTATATCTCGTTTTAGAGGCGCACTTCACAGATTGGGAATCGCTGAGTAATACAAAATGTGAATAATTTACGTAGGGTTATACTTTTTGTCACCAATGTTAACTGAACAGTATAAGTTTGAATTTTTGCCACCCTTCTTCTCGCCTTAGTATTTGTAATTAATTCAGTTTCATTTCTATAAGCACTGATTAAAAGAAATGAGAATATTCTTCAAACTTGGGGCAGTGTCCTCAGTTTGGGTGCAGGACGGAAAAAGTGTCTAAGTAAAATACTACTTTGGATAACGTGAAAAATACTTACACTACGTCTTTACTTAAAATATTATAAATCTACAAGTTTGAAGACTATTCTGATGGCAATAAATATTCCATACCATTACCAACCTAAAAATTTGTTATGAATAAATAATTGGAATTTGTCTATGATCAAAAGATATTCTTCCAAGCATTGTAAATGTTAGTTCTACTAATAAATATAAGTGTCAAAATGTTGATGAGACTTACTTCTTTGTTGTGAATATCACTAACAATGAAGGCATAAAAATGATTTTGAAGAGGTGTTAAAGAGGCAAAAAGACAGCTGCACGAGGAACTTTTTCTGCTTATTAAATACTTTTATGTTTTCAAATGTTGAGAGAAAACACGAAAATGTTACGTACAAAAGAATAAAGAAAGTTAGGGAGGCAATCAATACTTTTAGTGGAATGTGTACATTTTTAAACTTGTAAAGTCTACAAGACTTGTTTCTTGCAGGGAGTCATTTTTCAGCTCTGTACAAAATAAATTAATAGCTTTACTTGCGCACGCTACCAGTAGATGGCAGCACGATATTCCAAACTTTCTTGATTTTTGCAAACGGGTGATTCCATAGTGACTAAGGTAATATTCAGAGCTGATTTTGTAACTGTTTTTACTTGTAACTTAAAGGATAAAATATATTTTTCAGTTATGCTGGTGGATTTACAATGAACATGGCATCTATGTATCATTTCTGCTAATAATTTAAAACAAAATTACTGTCAGTAGATATTTTTTCAACCAAAAGGGCAGTGTGAGTGTGACTAACGTAACATTTTTGCAACCCTGAAAATTAATGCTCATGTTGTGAGGCAAAAATTTCAATCTTATAATCAAATAATCAATCTTAAGTTACTGATGAATCATAAACAGTGAGAACAAGTGATGACGGCATTTCTCTAAATTTGTGGAGTAAAGCAAAATTTGAAAATTGTATATTTGTTGATGCCGATACCCAAAGGACGAATCAACTAGAAAGTTTTATGGATTAAACCTCTCCCATTGGAGAAAAAAACAACACAACAAAAAAAGGTTCAGAAAAGGGACTACACGATGTCTGAGGAGGTCCAAAATGAAAAACCAAATAGCACTAAGTCGCTGCAGTAATATTAATAATAATTATAATAAATGAATAAGATAAATAAACAAATAAATAAATAAAATAAATAAGTAAATAAAAGTAATAAATAAATAAATAAATAAAATTAATAAATAAATAAGAATAATTAAAAAACAATTAATTTGTATTTTGACACCTTGAATTCAAATTACGTTTTTCACAATTATGATAGGTGTCTGTGTGCGCGGTCGTACGTGTGTGCAAGACATGGGAGGCACCACTCAAAAGAGCATAGACTAGTGGACGTACGAGGATTTGAAGCACCAGTACCCAACCTGTTGCCACCCTGCTTTTATATTACTAAACGCTGTGGTGATATAATTACTGCATATCACCGCAATATCTCGCAGGTGTTGCCTTTTGGCAGACAGGGTTTTTCAGAAATCTCATTTTTTTGCGACATTTTCTAACGAAAAAGTTTTTACAATTAAAAATAAAAGAAAATATTACAACGTTAAATCACCCAAATTTGCAGAATCTACCAAGCTGCAATCTAATTCGCAGTTATAGTATGCTTTTATTTTTATCTCATTCAATCTAAAACACCCTATAAAATGCAAGGCTTTTGACTGTAGAAATTTTGGAAAACGTTTCTGCAGTTCACAAATTTAACTAACGAACTTACGATCACAATCAAATTTTGAGTTATCTACAAACTTGGGCCATTTAACGTTATTACAATTTCTTACATTTTTCCGACCAAATTTCTCAGATCTTATTCTGATTCGCAGCAATTTTTTCACTGCTGTAATTAAAGAATTTTTCTTGTCATGTGTTTAATAGTCACTTAGAAGACTTGCAGCAACAGTAGCTTCCATTAGCATCACCTTCAAATATTTCCAATTCTTTTCCTTTTTTCCTCAAATTTATCGAAACATTTTTTGGTTTGCATGGATGCTACTCAAAGAGAAGACATGTCGACTTGTATGCTGTCTGTTTCATTAAAAAAAGAAATAAGATTTAAAAAAAAAGAAAAACAGAGAAGGAGCATTTTAAATGATGAAAATTGCTTTGGAATACAGTAATATAGCTATGCCTAAATCTGATCATTTTACTCTAAAACAAACAAACAAACAAAAAAAAAAAAATTTTTTTTTGAAAAGAAAATAGAACTGACTTCAAAATTTCAGCTAGAAATGACTCTAAAAAGTATTATAATTTATTGTATGACAACCGTTGTATCAACAACGATACTATATTAAAAAGTAATTTTTGCATTTGGCGCAAAAACAATAGAAAGTATCATACGTTACCACAATTCAAGTGAAAATATAAATGTTTATGGATCTTGGATCTTCAATAGTACTCAAATACAGTACGTTGATAACTACATATTCGTATAAAAATTTAAATGTTTTGAACTTGCTCTGAACTTTGAATGATTTTTCTGAAAAATGTTGGCGAAATATGACTAAAATATCATTTTACCTGCAGTTTTTGCTTCTACTTCAAAAATTGCAATTAAAAGTACTTCCGATGGTGTGTAAAGAATAAAATTATTTCTTAATTTTTAACGCAATACCAGAGCTTTAAATCGGTTTTATTTTATTTTTTTAATATTTTTATTTCATTATTTTCTGTATAAATGTACTTCAGAAAGAGTGTGATGTTTTCATTGAAAAACTTTACCTTATTATTTCATGCAAAAGCTTCATAAAAGAGTAATTAATTAAATAAAATTATCAACGTTTCTAAAAATTTAAACAATTGTAACTAAGAACTAATCTTCATTTCTCTTTGAGATTTATTTGTGTGCTAATTTTATCACAGCCATCTAAGTGTCAATAGCTACCCAACTAATTTAGGTTTCAAAACAACACAAATTACTGGTGATACAAATACTGGTGATACTTGGTGCCAATATCTATTATTGACAAAATATGAAGATAAAAATACTACAGTGCAATGCACAGTAATGGATTTCATGCTTGCTTTACAAAAGCGTACATTCGAAATTGCCATTGTGATTGCGATTAATAATGCTTTGTTATGACAGCCACTTTCTTCCTTCAACAATGGTTAAAATCATTTAATAGGGAAATTCGTGATAGTTGCTGTTTCGTAGATAACATTTTTTTCTGAAGAACAAATTTGTTCAATTATCGGCATGGGACCTAAATTAGACCATCCCCTTTGCATTGAAAAAAGAAAAAAATAATCATCAAAATCTATTTAGTAGGTCAAACGTTATGAGTGGAAAAAAAAAAACATGCATACAAACATACATACTGTATGAACTGATAAACGCCACCTTTTTGAAGTCAGTTAATGAATTTAATTTTTCATACATTAGAAAATCTTATGTTTATAGGAATTAGCTCGAATTTTGAATCAGAAAGGAAATGCAGGAAAGTAAATTCCATAGCTTCATAGGCAGAATGAAACATAAAATCCGAAATGGTATCCCTTCATGCTAAAAATATGTTTCTAAATAGAAGTAGTTCAAAAACTGCTTTTGATGTAAATTACGAGAAAAAAATCAGCATGGCAGTTAAGAATTAGTTCAGCAATTACTGCCGTTTTTTTTTTTTTTTTTTTTTTTTTTTTTTTCCCACCTACTCATTTTATCCCAATCCACTTAATTAACTTTCTCTCAATATTTTCATCAAACCACTCAGCTGCAAACGTTTTCTATCATATATACTACATATCTTTGTAAGCCTAGCCTTTTTGTGTACTCCTGATTCAGTTAACATGCACTGCAAAAGATAGTTAAGAGTATTAAATCTTTAATAAACTTTTTTTTTATAAATCTAGGTTATTATGTCCTTGAACATTTTGCACATATAATGTCTAAACTAAAATTTTTATTTCCATATGATAAAAATGCAGTTATCCTATCTCTTATTCGTCCAAAATTAGTTTATGATATCAATTTCTTTAAGAAGTTCGTTGTGAAGCAATTAATCCTCCATCTAATCAATTTTTCCTGCTATTTCTACTAAAATACTGAAAAGAGAACAATGAATTATGCTCTTAAAATTACAGTTTATCACGAATAAATGTGATTAATAGAATAGCCTAAAGATTATCTGAAACAAAATTAATGGGAGTCTTATTCGATGAAAAATGGAATAATTAGAAACGAGTATATTGCTATTTTTAATTTTTCAAAGGTCATTCCATCATCTTCTTCATTCTGGACAGACTATTTCCTTTTATGGCTGCACAATGCAGCTGGTTGCTTCCGCTTTAGCTATCCTTTCGTCAATAAAATCGAGATACTTCAATAATTGCTAGTAGTGAAAACAATGCTGTCAATATTACTGCGCTCATGGCCTTTTCTAACACTTGAAGAAAGAATAAAAACTTGCGATTATGTGCTTGAGAGTATAATTTTTATTACTGAAATGTGAGGCAGAGGTTACTTGAATTAATTTAAAATTCTTACCTTGCTGCAGAAACGTTTTCAATTATGTGTAGTCAAAATTATACACACTAATTTTATTTAATGAATTCCTGCTAGTTTCTCTCCATTAATCATTAAAAAATACGCTTTGGGTAACGGATCAATACGGAATATGCGAGCCCTATTTGACAAAACTGGCTCCTGAATTTCACCGACCGCATTTTTACGCCCATCAAATGTTTATATTATTATTATTATTATTATTTTTATTGTTATTGGTGTTGTCGTTGTTGTTGTTGTTATTTTTTGTTGTTGTTGTTATTGTTGTTATTGTTGTTATTTGGTTAGTATTATTTTGTTATTATTATTTTGTTATTATTATTATTACTATAATTATTATTATTATTATTATTATATTATTGTTATTATTATATTATTATTATTATTGTCATTCAGAAATGCAAAACTAGTTAATTTTCCAATTTTTTTATGCAACTAATTTATTTATTATAAAAAATTCCTTACCATGAGGAGCTTAGAGATGCTATGACGGCTGTATTGTAGTTTCGTTTTGCTATTTCCTATTTCATAGCAATATTTTTTCGTTGGATAAATTTTTTCTTGTTTGAAATTCGGTGTAAATAACTTACACGCATTTTTTCAGTTTTCTGCGAATTTAGTTCATCAGAATAAGTTTGTTTTTGCTGGGATTGGTTTTCCAAAAGCATCACTTTGTTTGAAGATTTTTCTAATCAACGTATTACTTCAATGAATGTAATACTTCTGGAGATTCATCAGCGCTATTCAAAATCAATTCCACTTAAAAACATCAATTCTTGTATTTTTTTTTTCTAAAAGTTAATACGCTAGTATGTCTAATTTGTCATTTAAATGTATGAAGATTTTTTCTTCTTTCATTCTTTTTTTTTGGGGGGGGGGGGATGTCTTTTGTGATCATCACGAAACTTTCTTCTGTATCTTTTTTGAAAATTCTCGTATTAAACTAAAAATACATTTATCTCTTATAATTAAGTACAAAGAACTCTCGATCGTACCCTGTGAAACATTGATCTTACTTATTCTTACCAAATTTCTGAAACCTTGTTATACGTCTTCAGATAGAACAGTCACAAATAATGAAAAATATTTTCCGTTGCACCACCCCGTTAAACCTTTGGCATTGAAATTAAATCAGCGCCATGTACTCTCTGTGGACCTATGATCGAATTTTTGTGTTTGATGCCGTCCATTATTTCTTGAGGTATAGCATGCACGCATAACAACGAAAGTGTTCGTTTTTTTTCCACTTCTTTTGATATAAATTTCTCTAGAAACTAATTAACACAATTCACATGAGGGTGCAATTGCTTACCAAGTTTCGTTCAGTTTCATGCATTTTTTGAGCTAAAGTGGCCACAAAAAAAAAAAAAAAAAAAAAAAAAAAAAAAAAAAAACTCACAAACATGCAGACACATATTCATATTGGCATTTAACAAAATATTGTCAAAAAAGATTCATCAGACTTAAAAAGTGGTTAAAATTTTAAAATTGACACAAACATAGTACTTTCTTCTATGCATCTTATATGTAAGAGAGAAAAAGAAAAAGATTAAATTGCGTTTAATTTTAAGAAATATTTCAGGTTGAAGTGATTTTTAAATGAGTACACACACACACACACATATACATACAATGCTTGATATTTCCATAACAAAATGAAGATTAATCTAACTTCCTTAAACCACTGTGATTCGTTATATTGTGATACGTACTGCGATATAACTTCCTTCTAACTCTATCACAAGTTATTGTATTAATAAGTTTGTGCAATACCAACTTAGTACCAATCAATAAAACAAGACAATAGCATAACTTTATCGTTTATTTTTACACATTTATGAGCAATAACACAAACAACAAATCTAATGTTTGAGCGACCTTATACACGCTTATTGGAATCAATCGCAACCAGTTAGCAAAATTCAAGGGACAGTCAAACAAGGAAAAACATAATTTTTAACATGATATACAAAAATATGAGAACAAAAATTTTTACAAAATGATTGTCTTATGTTTAATGTAATAAAACACAAAGTTATTATGTAACTTTCTGTAAAATAAATGTAAAATAATCTCTTTTCCTATTTTGACATTTTCCATTACTTAAAAGTGATTTATCAGGAAATTCATCAATTAACATTCAATCATCAGAAAAAGTTCTTTCAAAAATTGGTCCTAATATAGTATTTACTGTATACATAGGTGTAGCTACTTTAGCCAATTTATTGACTTTTTATCGAGTTTTTTTAAAGGGGGAAGTAATAAAGAAAGAAATTTTCAAACGATTCAAAATAACATGAAGAAGTAACAGTTGTATAAATGATTTAATGTATTTTGAAGTTATAAAGAACATCCATTCTTCTCATTAAAAGAGTGGAAGGAATCGATAATGACATTTTTTCAGGGGTTACCACCATCCTTTGTTGTTATTAGTGTATCCTCGTTGATTATCGCCATACCCTGGTCTGTATCCAGCGTTTGACCAGGATGCAACGTTGTTGTTTATTCTAGGACTTGAAACACCTTTATAATTGCCTTGATATCCACCACCCCAAGTGTTTCCTTGAGGGTTTATATTGCGATAACCTCCCCCTTTCTGATTTCCATAACTGTATCCACCACCAGGCCTTCCTCCGTAGCTTCCACCACCATATCCCTGATTACCACCCCATCCTCCAGTTCCCCCACCTACACCTTGTGGCCATTGTCCCCCTCCATAATTACCACCATAATTTCCGCCATAATTACCACCACCATAATTACCGCCATAACCACCACCACTTCCACCATATCCTCCTCCTTGACCACCTTGACCGTACCAGCCACTTCCTCCCTTGGTCTGCCCGCCGCTCCATGGTCTGCCATAATTCCCGGAATTACCCGTAGACCAACCTTTATTGTTACCATAACCACCTCCACTTCCTCCGTATCCACCACCTCCACCATACCCCCCTCTGCCGTATCCTCCCGATCCTCCGCCGTATCCCCCACCTCCTCCGACATAGCCACCTGATGCCCCTCCGTAACCACCTGTCCCACTAGTGTATCCACCTTTACCTCCGCCGTAACTTCCACCATATCCAAGTTGGTTCCCGCCGTATGCGCCACCATATGAAGCACCACTGAAAGCACTTGGATTGCCACCAACTGCTGTTTGAACTCCACTTGGGTAATAAGTCTGGTATCTGTTGTAATCGTTTGAGCCGCTCCACCCTTTGTTGCTTCCTCCTGATGGATACCACACTTGAGTGCCGTACGTAGGACGTTGCCATCCGGTAGCTTCTCGGACGAGATCCTTGGAGCCAGTGGTGCTGACACTCTGCAGCGTCACCTCATCCCCACGATCTCCTTTGTTCCCAGAGGCAGCAAAGACATGTGGTAAAACTACACTAGCAGCTATGATATGTATCACAAGAATGTTCTGAAAAAAGAGAAGAGAAAAAATATAGTACAATGAACCATAAGTAAAAAAACAAGCTCTATGTCTATATAGTTTAAAGAGTTTAGTTTTATTATTTTTGCTATTATAGTCTAACACGTAACTAGTTCTAAAAAAGCACCACACCTAGCAATTTGGAGATGCATTTTTCTCTCATTATGTCTTTTATCATGAGACAAACCCTACGAATAAAAGGAAATGTTAACATTTTACTACAAATTTTTAGGAACGTTTACTAGTTGTCAAAAATTAAATTCTTGTTGATTGAAAATGAAGTGAAGCAGAAAATAATAATATAAATAGCATTTTACACATCATAGAATATTTGACCTGTTCCCTCTTTTTTCAGAAGATATGTTAAATGGTACAGGTGCAAATTGTTCGTTTACTTACAATCAGAAACAGTGCTATTTTGCTGTTTGCTATGATATTGGGGAGACCCATTTATTTCCTCCCTTCAAAATTGAAGATTGGTGCTGGAGTAGAAGATGAAATGAATCATAAAGTTAAATTTCAGATATTGAATGGAAGTACACTTTGAAGTTCGGATCGAAAAGAAACACTTCGTCTGAAAAACAATATATATACCTAGGCTTGAAAATAATCCTCAACTCAATCCCCAGGTTAGACGTCATATTAGTATAGTGTGAATGGTATATTTGGGTGGGGAGGGGGATACTTCGTCTAGTTATAAGGAAACCCATTTCCCCACTTTAAATAAGTTTACTATTCATTTTGTATCAAAGAGTTTTTGTTTTTTTTAAAACATTTTGAACAGTTTTGAATTAAAAAAGAGTGGTTGTGCGGGGAAGAAAGGGGTAGGGGGGTGAACCTGACAAATCTATAAGCTCATGCCAGCTCACTTTAAACATATTCATGTTTGTTTACTACTTTTTAGACCATCACGAGCAAGAGAACTTAGTATTTAAATAAATAGAATCTAAAAAATATTTTTTTCCTATACAGTTTTATTCAAAAATTCAAAAAAATATGATCCCATTGAGATCCCAATCTAAAAATTTGTACAAACATAGATGTAATACACAAGAATTTTTGAGAATTTTTTCAAAAAAATTAATTATATGTTTTTTGAGAAATTTAAATTTGAAATTTAAATTTCATTTTTTGAAAAAGAAAATTTTTATCAAATTAGTCATATCAGATTAAGCGGCAACTAACGTACTTTAAAATGCCATTTTCCAAATCGTTCTATCTATATTTGGTGCCGAGTTATGATCCCTTTTATGTACCCTTATCCATGGAAAAATGAGGGTTTTTCCAAAGTTCAAAGTCTCATAAATGAAAAAATAATAGAGATAAAAATCCAAAAATTGAGACTTTTGATTACCTCAAGGGGTACAATTGATGAGCCAAATGTGAAAGAAATACAAAAATGTAAGGTAAAATTTTTCTCAGATTTTGGATCACTTGACGTGGAATGACCCGTATATGCTTTTCTAGTTGAATATTTTGGTTGGATCACATGCTACTTAGGAACTTTTAAAGTTTTGGGGTGCATACTTATTTTTTGCAGACTAAAAAAAAGTATCTGATCAATTCTATTTATAGTGTTCATGTGTTTCCATACTTAAAATTTCTATCTTAAATTTTCAAGGAACCAGAATTTGCAGTCGTAAATGTTTCGTGAAAAGTTTCAGTTAAATTTTTAGAGCATTGTTACTCAAAGCTGAGATTCATTCTAAACCATTGGAAGTGTGATAAATAATAAAGAAAAGAATATGTATCCGATAACTAAGAGACATTATGTGCCACAACGACATTACTTTTGAATTATTATTTATTATACTGAATTGAGTTATGAAAACTACCTTACTCGCAAAACCTCTTTCAAATGGCAGCCGTTGTATGTCATTTTGACTTTTGCTTTGTCTGTATTTAATGCAGATACAACTTTATAATTTATTTAACTCTTCGTTTAATAGATTTGAAAGTTTTATTTTTCTTTCAGTAGGTAGTAGTCAGTGGATCTTTTAGTTTACTGAACATTTTTTTGCGGAAACTCAACTAGTCAATGACCCGCGACATATATTTTCTATTTAACAACTCTTTCTTGCCAACTTAATATTTTTCGAATAAATGTTTAAAAAAAAATCATATAAGTAAAAATTTGAAGCATTATGACCACATTGGAACTAAAAAAAAAAAGCGAATAAAAGAAATTACCCATACAGAGTTTAATGAGCTTTTACTAAAAATATGTGGAGTAGTTCCAAATATGTAATGTTTTTAGTGTTAGACATAATTGGTGGTACTGTAGACGTCGGTTAATTGAGTAAGTGGTTATAATTGAATCAATTACTTTAAGGAATCAAATCGACAAAAACAGAGCTAACTCCAACTTTGTTGTATCAAAACTGTTTAAAACAATCGTGATTCATGTAAGCGGAGGCCATTATACTAATTTGTAACTCTTTATTTTTTTCTCAGCTTAGTGGGAAATAAAGAGGGCATTGTAAGTTTTATTTGATGCGGTTATCTCGATCGTATATGAGTTACGACGCATACCTCTCAAACATAAAAAAATCTAACTTTGAATTCATTTAACACCTTGGATCTTTGTAAGCAAATTTTCAGTCAGTGAGTTTGGGATAACCACAAGAATGCCCATGCTGTCGTAGGAAATTGCTCCAGAGACCATAACTCCAGGTGTGAGTCCCGTGTGTCTAGGCCGTAGACCGCTTGGATGCAGGCGGTCCCCTGGCCTCCTTCTGACCAATATACAGCCACCACTGGCACTAATTCAGAATCTGTTTTCGTCAAAAATTGCAACAGATCTCTACTCCGACCTCCAGTGAGCTCTGTCGTGGTACCACTGCCGTCGGAAAAGGCAATGGTTTGCAGTCAATGGCATACCGGCTACAGGCTGTCTGGCTCGGAGCTGTCCTTGAAGTAAACAGTTTCTTACCGTTCCTTGGGCACGACGGCACCAACTGCAGCTCGAATGTCAGCCGCAGATGCAGTACGATGCGCCACAGCCGTACGCAAGATTCGGCGATCTTCCTTCTCAGTCGCGCCACGTGGCAGCTCGGAACTCGATCTTCTTGAGGTAGTACCATCCCTTGCCCATGGCTTCCAATAATCATGCATGGTGGAAACATTCCCACCCAAGTCTTTCTGCAATATCGCGAAATGAAAATCCACCTTCTCGTAGCCAATTTGTACGACCTCGTTTAAACTCGGTGAGCTGTTGATAATGGCTTCTTCGTCTTCTTAAAAGGTATTCCTGGCTAACATGAACGCAATTCGTCCAATTTCACGGAAAAATAATACACACGAGCTTCACAACACGCTTTTAAAACAAGCTTTATTTGCATGTTCTGAGTGACACCAGCTGCGCCACACTTATGCGCGGAACACGAAATTTCAATCGATGTCATCTTTCAGTCGTATAAACACGCCTACCAAATTTAGTTTATCTAACACAAGTCTTTCTTGGTGTTGGGATTTTTTTTCCCGCCAGTGTATATATATATACATTTTTTTTACCGACGCAGAAGCTCGTGCCGCTGTATTACCTATTGTAAAATATCCTTGAGATCTTTCGTTATAGTGTGTTCTGTACATTTTTTTTCCCTAGGAAATCAATAAATTATCCTACAAATCCACTAAAGACTATTTAAATATTTCCGCTCAAATGCGTATAAGTGCTTTTTGAAATAAATCGCACCAGTGTATAAAAAATTCTATGCGTGCCGAAGGTCTTAGTTCAAATTTCAATATGGAAACTCTTTTATTCAAATGTACAAACCACAATAGAATGAATAATTTATTAAACTTATTTTTCAAGTTTTTTCTCATATTTGCTTGTTGATAGACTATGCGTGGGAATAAAATATCAGCATTTTTAGAAAATGTTACATGCTTTTATAATTGTATGAGGATTGTTGTTGGGTTCGTGACAATATCTCTTTTGTCACAATTCGTTTTGTGGCTTTTTGACAAGTAGCCTTTAAACATGAAATTCATTCAGCACTTCGGACGAAGTCGTTTATCAGTAGGAACTAATTATCTGCAATATTTTAAGTTCGAGTCCTTAACACAACTTTTACACCCGATGTCTAATATAAAGCACAAAATAAACATTTTCATTTTTTTTTTTTGAACTCGTTTTGCTTAGCTGTCTTTGAATGAAAATTTGTCGCATAGTATACGCAAAAAATGGACATTTTGATTCAAATAATTGGCAAAGATTTTATACACTGTGTTGTTACTGGTGTAATCCAGCTTTTAAAAAAAACTTGATTTTTAACCGACTTCGAAAAAGGAGGAGGTTCTCAATTCAAAGCGTATACTTTTTTTTTTTTTTTTGTTTGTTCGCACATAACATCTGATCTGCTGAACCGATTTGGACAATTTTTTTTTTAATCGATAGGAGATGGTGTAACTTAGGTACCATGTACTCATATGACGATATTTGTTCACTAGAAAAAAGTTATGATCGAAAAACTAACATTTCATGTCATTTAAAACAATATCTGCTATCGTAAATCCTTACTTCAATGAGCGACCCGATGGTCAAGTGGCTATGCGCGTCAGGTTGAAGTTCCTGATGGAAAGAGATCGAGTCCAGGTCTGCAAGGATTTTTTCGAACAGCTGCATGTTTTTTTTTTAGTGATTTTAATGATTGTAATGTCCTTATGCAGGTACATCCTCCCATGGGAATGGCCCCATATTTTTTTGTGTTACAAAATGACAGTTTTGGTCGGATCTTTGTTAAAATTGGCAATGGGGTCCTTCGATGCAGTAGAATTTTCTTATGGACGTTTGCGCCATTTTTGGGGGCTTTGAATCGATTGTGGCAATAAATGGTTTTTGATTTGGGGCACCTATATTATTTTTTCAAAAATTATATACACAATCAATTATATTATGTTAATTTTTGTACCTTTATAAAATTCTGTATTTTATACCTTCCATTTACGTCAAATTCAAGGTAAAATTAAAAGTCAAAAATTCTGAAGATGATAAATATATGTTAAAAATTAAAGTAACTATTTTTTGTGATTTTCATATTGGTTGTGACTAAAAAACATCATTACAAACAAATAAAATCTATCAAACGCCATGAGTGTTGAGTTATTGGGAAAAATCTGCTGTGTAATGTTGTTTTGCACTGCGAGGGGGTGTATGAACGATCATTAAAGTGACACACATTTTTAAAAAATAAGATTTTGATTTGTGGTGTTTGAAAAAAGCTAAAGAGTCCACTTTAGTTGAAAATTATTTTCCATGAAAAGCAAAAACTTGCACCAATTTTCCAAGTCTTACTCTAACTCCTTCTCCCACAATTCAAATTACTTACTTTTACTTTCAATTTTTAACCGACTTCAAAAAAGGAGGATGTTCTCAATTCAAAGCGTATGTTTTTTTGTCTGTTTGTTCGCACATAACATCTGATCTACTGAACCGATTTGGACGATTTTTTTTAAATCGATAGGAGATGGTTAACTTAGGTACCATGTATTCATATGACGATATTTGTTCACTAGAAAAAAAGTTATGATCGAAAAACTAAAATTTCATGTTATTTAAAAACAATATGTGCTATCGTAAATCCTTACTTCAATGTGCGACCCGATGGTCAAGTGGTTAAAAGCGTCGGTTTGAAGTTCCTGATGGAATGAGATCGAGTCCAGATCTGCAAGTTTTTTGAACAGCTGCATGGTTTTTTAACTATATTTTGATTATTTTAAGTGCATTTACACTAAAAAGAATGAAATAAAATATTTTTGGAAAAAAAAATAGAACCGACTTCAGTTGGAAATTGCTCTAAAAAGTAAAAAATAATTTTTTTCTTTGAACACCATCGAAACTACTTTTAAACATAAGTTTTGAAGTCGGCGCAAAAACAATGTATAGAATCAGACGCAACTACAATTCAACTATAAATATAAATTTTAATGGATTCATTTCATTGATTACCACACATTCGTGTAATGGTACAAATATTCTGCTTTTAATTTTCAATGGTGTCTTTGAAAAAACGTTGGCAAAATATGGTTAAATATCATTTTACGTATCGTTTTTGCGCCGACTTCATAACTTATGTTTAAAAGTAGTTTCGATGGTGTTCAAAGAAAAAAATTATTTTTTACTTTTTAGAGCAATTTCCAACTGAAGTCGGTTCTATTTTTTTTTTCCAAAAATATTTTATATGCATTCTTATTTATTCTATTCTTAAAAATTTAATGAAAATGAACGTATTTACAAAACAACATGACAAACACATTCAACTTGCAAAAACTAACTACTAATTACTACCACATACACAGTCAACTACTTAAATACCTTCTCAACGTTCCTCAACAAATTTGCATACAGTTATACAAATAATGCAGTTAGTACTTACTTTACGACGAAATAAAAAATAAATTCCAACCATTATAATTCAAGAATTTTCCGTTTATTTTTTAATAATCAAAAAATTAAATCAAATTAAAAAAATAACTTAATCATTGAAAGTTTGTTATCTCAAAAATTAATAGTATTTAGATTTTTTCAGAAAAAGTTCCCATAAAATTTTAGAGAGTCTGGACTTGTTCTCACTTTTATACTATAAAATTAAATAATATAAGCAAAAAAAAAAACGAAATTAATTGCAGACATTGAAGAGTTAAAAATTGATTAGTAGACGCAGCAATCAATCAATTTATCGATGTCTTCACGTTATGAACTAAGCAAACTTGAAACATATGGTTTTAACTTAAATTAGCGCATTTAGTTCTGATACACAAACTGTACCAGATATCAATATTTTATCAAGGTACTGTTTTTTTTAATACTGTTTCTCGTTTTATAACTGTTACTTCGGAGGATTTTTTTTAATGGAAGATACATGTAGCGTAAAAGGAATAAACGCATGTGCCATTTTAGTATGTTCTATGTAAAATCAAGTGCTTACAGAAAGTAGTTTTAAAATTGCTCTTGATTCGCCTATTTATAAATGTGTAGATCCCCCTGGGGTTTTCCTTATACAAATTCAGTTTACATCGGATATTTTCCAAATTTGGTGCAGAAGTTCTTTGATGCTCAAGATCTTCTACAGGGAAATTTTCATTCTCCTATGGGGGGGGGGGGGGTCGACCCCTTTAGGAGGTTTCGTTGGAAAATCAGTGAAACGGAATATTTACGCCTATGAAAAACAATAACATTTTTTTGATTTAAAAAAAGCTAAGAGGTCTAAATTAAAATCTTGAGTCCTATAAAATTTGCACTCTTTTCAATTTTTCGAAATTTTACTGTTATTTATTTATTTTTTATTTAAGGCTGATTGTTGAAAATGCGTCACTTGACAGAACTTTGTTTTTTGAGGTTACACCGTGAAACACCATGTTAGCATTTAATAATTAAAAAATATTTACCACCTTCAAAGTTAACTCATTTTGCAATTCATCTGGAGCGAAGCCTCCGTGGATCAATGGACTAGTGGGTTCTTTTTTATTTATTTATTTTATTTTATTTATTTTTTTTTTTTTTTTGTCGTGTGCCAGCCAGGCTGGCAATTTGGGGTGCGCTGCTTCACTTTTCCAACTGTACCGTTATTTGGTGTGAAGTTCGACTTCCGCAGTACACGCATGCCATAGGTACCCGTTTATAGGGTAGGCAACCTTTCACACAACAACACATTCACACAAAGAAAAGACAAGACAAGGACAGGAGAGAGAAAGCAAATCCATGCCCAAGCCGGGACTCGAACCCGGCGCCACACCATCCATGGCAGACTACTCTGACTACTAGACAAGGTGGCCGGCACTAGTGGGTTCTGCTGTTACTATAAGGTTGGTGGTTCAAACGCGGAAGGAAGCTATGTTTTTTTATTAAAACAAATTTTAGTGCGCGATTGGTAAACAAAAGCTATACTTTAATTGAATAACATCAGCTCATAATGTTGAAGCAATACAGTCGAACCCGCTTAATAGAATAGCCCTTTTGCCGCGGAAAAATACTCTAATAAGTGGGATATTCCATTATCCGGGATGAAAATAATGCATTTCAATAGTTTGGTACATTGAAAATGTATTACCATAAGCGGGATATTCTTTTAAGCGATATTCTAATAAGCGGGCTCGACTGTATTTAAAAAAAAAATAGCGGAATTAAGTTTGAGTTAATACAGTTAACTTTATCAATTTGACATTTTAAAATGATTTTATGAAAATTCAATGATAAAAATAAAATGAGCACAATTAGTAAAAACAAATCAATAAAATAAAGTTTGATCTTCTTTCCGCGTGTTAGATAAGATAATCCCGCAATGGTTTTTGAATTGTCTACGATTTCCCATCGACATCTACTGAAATCGTTAACAACAATGTGTACCTAAACGTCTGATAGCGTGCCAAGATAAATTTACTGTTTTGGGTTTTTAAAGGTTTTTCCGTGAAAGAATGTTTGTCTGAGTTTCTTTGGAAAACTACGATTCAAAATGATTTCCTTGAAATAACTGTTGAAGAAAGTGTAAAACTTGAGACGGTTAGTTCATTCTTAGTTGCCAATATTTGTCATACTAAGCATTATATTGCTAATTATGAAAAAAAAATGTTACGAGTAACTGAGTATAACTTCTTAAGAAAAAATAGTATATAAAATACAGTTTTAATTTTTCATAATAACATCGAAGTCGGAGAAAGCGAGACGAAGAACAATGAACGCAATGCGAATGATTCATGGATTTACTCGTAATTTGTGAGCCATTCGTCAGGAACGTTTTGCTATGTATACCTTGCTATCTCTATGCTGCCCTGTGTGGAGAAACTTAAATAAACTCAACTTTCAAAATAAAAAATTACGAGATACAATTTGCTAGGAAAAACAGATACCTGCGGCGAAATGTACCAGGTCATTGTAATATGGGTGCTTGGGGTAAATATAGCTTTTAATTTATTAATTCTGAACTTCATAATTTCACACAATCTAATTCGGTTAGAAGTCGTTCACTTTGAAGTTTGAAAAGCAAGTTAATTCTTGTCGTATTCTTTAAAATTATTCCATAAAGAAAAACAAGTAATTTTTATTCTATGTTCTGAAAAAAAAATACTGCATTAATTCAGGGTAACTTTAAACGTCCACTGGAGAAGTTACAGTGTCACTTTTCTACTTTTTATGTTGCAAAATGAATTGGCAACATTATCTACGTGTATAAAACTGTATGTATGCTTCTGTTCCTTATACAAATCCACAATTTACGTCGGATCTTTATAAAAGTTTTGTGCACAAGTTGCTTGATGCTCTAGAGCTAACATAGAGGGGTTTCGTCTTTCTATGGGGTAGGGGGGGGGTGCTAGAAAGGATTTTTTTATAAGGATTAGTTTACATCGGATCTTTTTCAAGTTTGACATTTGACACCCTGAGGTCCCCCGCACCTACCGTTTGAACGGTTTATCGGTTTTCTTTTTCAAGTTGTACACAAAGGTAATTTAATGCTCAGAAATTCACATGGAGATTATAGGTCCCCTAAGGGGAGAGGGAGGACCTCAGTAAGGATTTACAGTTTTGCAGTTTACATCGCAGTGCTGCCAAATTTGGTACAGAGATCCTTTGATGCTTGACCCTTTATGTCCCAAATTAATTTAACCATGAATTTTTATACATCTTTTTGTTTTTTTTAGTTGTAAATACATCAAACAACATATCGAGAAAAAAAATTTTGAAAATCTGTAGGGTCTAAGACCCCTATGCCTTAGGGCCCCCAAGAAAGTTTCCAATAGCAGGTACTATCTATCGGCCTCTCAGCAAAGTACAAGGAGTGGTACTCAGAAGCTTTAGCATGATTCCAGTCATTTCAGATTCATAAGACTAAATTAATATGAACGGGATGTCAGATGCGGCATATAGGGTTAAGAATTCACGCAGGGAAGCTTTGCCCCCTATGTGTGGTCGACCCTCTTAGAGGAGTTTTTCATCATTCTTAAAACTGTGTTTATGCCTGTTAATAGCAATAATAAATTTTTTTTGAAGATAAAAGAAGAAGAAGTCTACATTTAAATTTTGAGTCATAAAATTTCTATTTCCTACCCATTGGGGAATTTTATACATTTTTTTTCTTTTATTTAAGCCTGATTGTTGAAAATACGTCACGTAAAACGAGCAATTTTAGTTTATTGTCGTAAAATTTAGTTTTATTATACTTTAAAACAACAGTATGATGCTGGCAGCAGAGGTTTCAGTTTAAAACTGTAAAATGCACGATAATAAACTGTAAAATTTGAAATTTTACTGTTTTTTACTATAAAAAATAGATTTTACAGTTTATTACTGTAAGAGTAGCAATTTTACAGTTTAGCATTGTAAAATTAGAAATTTTACAGTTTATTACCGTAAAATTAGCTGTATTATACTGTAAAAACAACATTCATTTTTTATAGTGCAGAGAAATGTATAGGTACTATGTGCACCTACTGGCGATGATGAAGAAGCTTAGTAATTTAAAGAACTACAGCCGATCCTGCTTATGGAACACCTGTTTTGCCATGGAAAAGATTCTAAAAAGCGGGAAATTCCATTATCCGGGTGATACATCCACTGTCTCATCCATTGTTATGCTCAAACAGGGGATAAAAAGGGAATTCAGGTTAAATTTACAGTACCTCTCGCATTCACTTTTAGTATATTTCTCCATTTTTTGTCGTTAATTTTAAAGAAAGATTTAAGAAATTCCTCCTCATCCCCTCCTCCGGAATATTAAATGATTACTTGGAAGAATCCGCCGCGATGAAACGGTTCAAAAGATCGAAATCTTGCTTTCACCAGCCAGACTGTTTTAAAAGAAAATACCATTAAACATTTACAATATTCAACCATATCCCACGCGCTCTCGCGATCTGATTTGAAGTTACTATGGCAACGATACGTAGGCGGATCTAATTTTTGCATCAAGATATGGCTGCCCTTTACAGGTAGTGCTAAGACGATACACAAAGAAACATTGTGACTGGAGACAGTTGTTCTTTGCATTTTAATGCGTTTCGCTCCTTTTAGCAACTTTCTTGTCAATTTTATGAGGTTTTTTTTTTTTTAATGTTTTTAAGAGCCTTAATAGAGTTCTTAAGCCTCTTGTTCGGCACAAAAGCTTTTACATAAAAATAAAAGTTTTTAATTGCAATCCATAATGCATGAAGGTATGAATTTGTAAAAATCCGAAAAGTTGGGATTTAAATTTACGCTTATGATAAAAGTCATTCTGCATGTATTATAAAAGTTATTTTTGGATTAGGTTTAATTGCCGCTGAACGGGTTTACCATTAAGCAGGTCAATTGTTAAGCAGAGCGAAATTACGAACAGACAATACAAAGGCCTTTTTAACGATATGGCGTTTGAGATAGGAAAATTTATTTTAGATTTAAATAAATATACAAAGGCACACATTTTTTTATACTGTAAAAAATACATGTTGTTTTTACAGTATACACAGCTAATTTTATAGTAACAAACGGTAAAAATTGCTTGTTTTACCGTACTAAACTGCAAAATTGCTAATTTTACACTAATAAACTGCAAAATGGATGCTTTACAATTATAAACTAAAATTGCTGACAGTTTATTATTGTGAAATTTGCAGTTTTAAACTGGAACCTCTGCTTCTAGTATTATACTGTTATTTTTACGGTATAATGCAGCTAATTCTGTGGTAATAAACTGTAAAATTGCTCCTTTACCGTAATAAACTGAAAAACTGCTTATTTTACAGTTCAATACCGTTCATTTTACAGTTTTAAACTGGAACTTCTGCTGTCAGTATTGTACTGTAAAAACAACAATTCATTTTTTTTTGCAGTGTAATTTATTCAACATTTTTCATGTTTTTGCCATTTGAAAGTTTTCTAGTAAGTATTTACCCTTTTACCAAATAAATAAATAAAAGGTTGAAATATGGCCTGTGTATATTTAGTTCGTTTATTTATTGTTTTTTCTCCGCACTGAAGGATTGTATTTAAAATCCGTTTGACACCGGGCACACCTACTAGCAGCACATAAAGTTTAAAATTTCATTTATAATTGTATTTCTGAAATTTAATATATTGTGTGACGTCACTTACAAACTGCATTATTCTCATGTGAAATTTTATTTTGATAGCGGGGAGTGTGGAGTTCTAAGAAAAACGCACTAACAAAACAAATGGAAAATATTTCATTGTAAAAGTATTTAACAACATTGTCCGTAGTGTGGGTAAAATATTAATTTTAAATTTTTATTTGAAGGTAAGAATTTACTGAAAAAAAAATCAAAAAGTGTCTGACAGTGCAAGTTTAACTGTAAAATACATATTTCTTCCTTCACGTAGTACAGTAATTTTTGAATTAAATTTCGAAGTTGTTCATTATGGGAAAAAGTAAAATAATTATTTCGCTTTGCTTCACATTCGCCCACATCAAAATTTGAAATTTTTTACATTCATTTTTTAAAAAATCTTCAACACTGAAAAATATATATATTAATAAACGTATTTGCATTTTTTCTCTTTACAGTAGTTTCTGCGTTTTTTATTCTACTTTCAATCAAATTACAAGAATGCATCGCTCTCTTAAAGGTAACTAGGATCAATTAAAACTCTTTTATTTATTCCTTTATTATTGTTTGGGAACGTAGGAAGATATTCATATGCTTATTTGAATAATTTCAATAAAATGTTTATCTTTGCTTTCATTAAATCTTTGCTTATTTAGCGTGGATTTAAATCTATTCCGGTATGACCTAAAAATAAAATGAAAATTAGGTAACAATAGAAGCCAAAAATAATCATACGGAAGACTTTATTAATGCAGTTTTACATTTTACGTTAGCTGTCTTGAAAAATTGATTATTTTCATATTACGTAAAATATTTTTCTATTTATTTAAATAGCTTCCACTAAAACGTGCAACACCCACCCAACCGCCCACCAGACAACATTGGTAAAGGGAGTTTAGTCATAGAAAGAAATTAATCTAGGAGATAAATTTTAAGTTTTCCTTTTGTGATGACTTGTATTGGTGGATTGTTATTTAAGGGCTTATAAAATGAACATTTGTCTCTCAAAATTTTAGTGCTTTATGCCTCTGAATAGAGCGTAAAAAGTTGAATTGGATGGTGCGTCAACCACATTTTTGAAAACACCGTTTTAAAAAAAGCACGGTAAGAAGCTGGTAAGGATTAGATTTAAATCGTAAGTGCAAATTTATTGTTTTTAATCTTAGTTTTTAAAAGAAAAGCTATGATGAGGCAAAAAATGGATTCTCTTACCTAAAAGCAGCAATACTGTATGGGAACAATTAACATATTAAGGCGTTATTAAAAGTATTCGAGTTCAAAACAGAACCATACTCCGAAAGCAGAAAAGTTTCGATTTTGAATTTCATTTCACCAGTGAAAGTATCAATTTCCAGTCATTAAAGAAACACTAAGAAATTGTATATGTAAGCAGTGGACTGGAAAAATGTCATCGCATTGAGAAAATTCATCTACATCTGTCCAGTAAAAAAAAAGTATTATTTTGATATTAATTTAACATGAAATATATAATTCAACATGATATAAATAATTTTAAAAAATCAACGCTTTAAAATTTATCCCTTAAAAAATAAATATACGTTTCCATTTGCAAACAACTACAAGTCAAAGAAGGTGAATAGCTAGATGTGCTGACAAAGCTGCCTTTTTGTTTAAGTGTACTTTTTGCCCAAAAAGTAAGTAAGAAGATTGGTCTCTCGTGACTTCCTAAGTCCGTTCTCCTTTATTCGCCAGTGAATGAAGCCAAGTCAAGCGGGTCAAAACTTCCGTGTTTGTTTTACTTGGTTACAGGGTTTTCGTTTATTTGACTATTCAAATGTACTTTCTAAGGAATAATTAACATATGGCGTACATGATGAAAAGCATTTATTCCAAAATGTTTCTATAAGTTGCAATTCATTTATTGTTATAAAAGTTATTTTAAAATATTGTAGTAGCAAAGTAAAAATGTGCAGCTGAAACGCTTTTCTTTTTTTTAAAAGTTTTCATCAGTTGAAAAAGTACATAAACACTTAATCAAAACAACCTTCCTGAGTCTATCAAAACTATTAGACTATGATGCAGGTAAAACTTTTCTTCTAAATTTTCATAGGTAAAAATTTAACTAAATACTTAACAAAACAGATCTTTCTGAATCAATAGAATTAAGGCTAATTTCAGATTTTCCAACTTATTATTATTATTGGCAAATTAAGTTAGAACCATTTGAAAAAATTAATTTTTCTTCGTGAGACGTAATTTGAATAAGAAAAGTAGTTTTTTCTTTTAGGAAAAAGAAAAAGCACTGTGAGATGCTATTCCTTATGTTACGATCTAATTTATGCTGAGTGCTACAAAACACGGTGTAAAATTCGGTCTTCCGAGAAATACTGACAGACATAATTTATCTCTAATAACTATAAAATCACCCCCATACATTTATTTATATAAATGTGACTTTCAAAGGTAAGTTAATGTTTATTGGATGTTAAGCATTTTCATATCACACTGCTTCAAAAATACATAAATACAAACGAATTAAAAAGTATTAAAATAAATTAACGTAAACGTATTTGGGTCATTCCATATAAAATCAACAAATGTGCAGAAATTTTCGTGCAGCACCATTTTTGATTTTGATGATATTTGGTAGGTAATATGTACTAATATTCTATACTTTCAAACTGTTTTATTTTTTTCTCGAAAAAATTTTATTCTCGCGATATAGCCATTTATTTCCTCCGCCAATGAGTAACATTCGGCATTTTTGATCTTTTTTCTAAGAGCTCTGGTAAATTTATTTAAAATGGTAGAAAGATCAAGCATGACTTATTTTAAAGCTAAAAAAATGAACTTTGATTTGTGCATGAAAAAAAGGTTTAAGTTAAGCCTAAAAATAAATTTTCCCGGGTCAATTCGCGGTTCAAAAAGTGCCGTTTTCGTCATTTCAAACATGAAAAAGTATATGAAGGACAGACATTGGGGCTCCATTTTTTTTTCTCTTGCACCCAGATATAGATACTAGAAGCACAGAAAAGAATAAGATGATACAAGTAGTCCTTCATTATGAAAAAATTGCTTAAACTTGAGAAAAAATGAAAATTGGTATTTTTGACTCCCCAAAAACGGCCTGTGGAACAGGTAGTAAAAATTTACAAAGGCATGGAGTAAGAAGGTGTTACATTGCCCTTTAAAATGAAACAAAAACTGTCTTGTTATTCCAAGGCATTAGAGATATAAGCTTTTAAACAGTGAGAGAAAATGAAAAATATCCTTTTTCACTCCCAAAAAACGGCCTGTGGAATAGGTAGTAAAAATTTGAAAATGTATAGAGCAAAAAGGTATTACATTGAACTTTAAAAGGAAACAAAAACCATCTTGTTATTCCCAGGCATAAAAGAGATATAACGCTCTGAAAATTTACGCAAAAAAATTGTTTTGGCATGAGTTAAAGCGATTATGAACATAAAGTCTTTTTATGCAAGAACTGCAAGAGAAAAAATATGTATCCCCATTAAATATATGGGTGATTCTATTCTAACTGTGATTCTTTTGACAAAAAAAATCAGATTTTAAATTTAAGCTTTCTCAATTTTTCGATGCATATTCAGTATCCATTTTACTGTCAAAATAAAAGCCTGTGAGGAATTTACTACAACTTCAACGCGTCAAAAACGAGAAACAAATTTCACATTTTCCGTTCCACGGTACTGACTCATTTATCCACGGTACTGACATAAAATAAATTTGGTAAACATTCTTTAGGAAAATCATTTAATTACATTCTTGAGTTCTGTTACAACATTTAAAAATTCTTTTACATTGATTATTTACCGCATTAATAACTAATAATAACAACAATAACAATTAACTCTTATAATTGTTAGCAACTATTAACCGAAAAAAAAATACTCTATTTATAGTATTTAACAAAAAACAAATTGTTTAAACTATGTTAAACTTATTAAAGTAATGTATCAAATGCATTCATAATAATAAATAAATAATATTAAATTACATGAAGTATGAAGTATGATTTTTGGTTTTCATCGTTTTAAATTTTTTTTTTAAATTCCTGTACGTAAATCTTTAATCGTAGCCTTCATATAACGCTTTGTTACTTGCTTTCCATTTATTTTTATTGAATTTTTTTATCAGGAATTATCTTACTATTTTCTTCATAAAAATTTATCACCCGATCTTGAATAAATTTTTGATTCCTTTTTGCATTTTTTACATACTCCAGTGACTGATTACTCCTATGAACTCTTGAAGAAATAATAGGAGCAACATTTTTCCTAATGGCAGATATTTGTCGATATTTTTTAACAATTTTTCCGCTAATTGCTCAACCCAATATTTGCTTAAACTTAGAACTGTTTGAGTCTTGGTAGGACGATTTTAGTTGCCTTACCATAACTTCATGAAGCATCAATGTTTTGCGAACTTTGGGGTTCACGTTTCGATCTTTTTACATTTTGTCAACTTTAGATTTAGGCGATGTGGATTCTGATTTTTTGTTTTTTTCACGTTGTAATTTTTTACGTAAGCTTTTGATTCTTGTTCGCAGTTTTTTATTATCTTCCGATAATTTTTGTTGCGTCTGAAACATTTATGTAGATTTTTTTGAATTCGTTTCCTTCCTACAGTAGCTTGCTTGGATTCAACATTATTATTTTCACCATTTTGCTTCGTTGTCAACTCAACATCTTCTTGTCGGGCCCGTGAGTTTTTTTATCCATAAATTTTGTTGTTTGCGACGAGCTCGCTGTTCTCGTTTTGATTTTTCTTGAATTGACTTAAGTTTTCCTTCCTTTTTCCTTTTTTCATTTCTTGCTCGTTCATTCAGACAGTAATTTTCATAAGCTTTTGGATCATTGCGTATTTTTTCCCTCCTTACCTTTTCAGCAATTCGTTTTTGCTCCAACCGATGTTGTTTTACCTCTGCACTAACTTTATTTTTACGCTTGACTTTTGTTCTTGCAGATAATTGTGGAATTCGGCAACTTATATCATTATTAGTATCAGGTACTTTTTTACTACGTAGTGTTGGAGCCATCTGCATAAAAAATATTGCAATTAATGATTAAAACAATTTTATTACTAATTTATAATTTTTTCACACGGTACTGACAGACACGGTACTGACATTTTCATTTAAAAAAATTACTGTACCTGTTTGGCTGTAGTTTTGTTAATGTCGATTTATCGTGTAGTTTAGGTTAGTATTAAGTACAAATATCTGCAATTTCGGATAGGAAAAATCAATAGTTGTTAAATAAATCCATACCACGGTACTGACAAGAAAATTTATGACATACCTTTTTCAAAATGGAAATCTAAAATGACATAACCTCTTTTCTCTATTTAGTCATCTCTATGCTTGTAAATATTACTCAGGTGAAGTGATTTCAACATCGTTCACAAGGCGTTTCATAAATCTCAATGTAGACGGTGCTCGAGTCACACAAATGCAAATTTTAAGGAAACGTTAAATTTCGGAGACAAGAGTTATTGAACAAGAACTCAATATTAACTTAATGTATTGACCAAAATACATGTCGTTTCTTTTATTTCGATCATATACATTAGAATGTATGAGGTAATTACTTCAAATTATTTATTGCGACCAAAAAAATTCAACATTTACAGAAAAACTCAAAAAAGAGACATGACACGGTACTGACATTTTGGTGATATGTTGTAGGTTTTCTCTTAATGCAAGTTATATTATATAAAAAAATATGATAAAATGTGTTCCTAAACATCTAATAAACACAATCATCTCATTAATAGATTATTAAGTAATGAAAAGTGAGAATAAACAACATGGGACATAAAAAATCACAGTTAGAATAGAATCACCCATATAATTTAAAATACATCGTAAAACGTCTAATTTATATGTGACATAGAAACATCTGAAAAAGTTATAGAGCGATTCCATACCAAATCACCGAGGGGGGGTCGCACGACCGACTCGGATTTTTTTTTAATTTGGTACACAGATTGATGGTATAGAGGTATGAAAAAGCCCAAAAGGAAAGTTACCTGCTCCACTTATTTTCTGAGATACATGCCCTCAAAGTTTGTCCGCCACGTCAAAATACTAAAAAAGTGATGTTATTTAATCATTTTTTATAAAAAATCGTACTCATGCAAAATAAAAGTGTTAGATATCTATGGAAACTAGTTACTCCAGGCATTCTGAAAAAAAAATACTAGAACGTTCATAATGAAAATTGCCAAGGTACAGGGCTCTTTGAAGTTGTCACCACAAAAACTTGATTTTGCAGATTTTGCTAAAATTCAGGCATTTATTACAAAAAAAGGCAAACAAAACCAAAGGTTTTCTCACTTTCTGGTAGTGTACAGGTCCTCCCTGTAAATTGCTACGCAATAAATTTTTTGCGTTTCTCACTCCTTCTTGGAAATATTTTAGCTTAAAAATAAGCCGTAAGGCAAAAAATGCGTTTTTGGCCATCTTGGCAGCCATTTTTCTCATAAAGGGGGAGCAGTAGAAACTTTAATTTTTTTTTAAACAAGCCACTGATATGTTAGCTATTCACAGGAAAAGAGTTTACTTTTGGTTATTTCTCCCATTAAGAGATATCCTGCTGACAGTATATGCATGTTTTTCGCGACGACCATATGCTTTTGTTTCCCCTCTCATGGACTTAAAATTAATTAAACCAAAAAATAATGATATATTTATTAATAGCTGTTTTGTCTACCCAATATGTCATGAAGTTTAATTTATTAAATCATTGAACAATAAATTAGATAATTGATGAAAACAAGAAATAGTATTTCTCTGATGCCTGAGCATTATGCATTCATAATTATAAAGCACTAAATACTTTCTTGAGAAATTAATTAACATAAATGAGCTCTAAATAGTTATATTATAAGCAATACCCAATCTTGTGATTGGGATACTCCTGTTTTTAATTGAAGAATTTCTTGAATATCACATGAATATCAGGAAAATAAATGAAGTCTTTTCGTTTGATGTAGGATATTTTATGACAAATTTCATTTGATGGGCTACTAACTGAGCATGGTGATAAAGAGCTATTAATTTCAGCATCGAATTCCATTTTACCTTATTAACAGTTAAATATTTACAAAATAATTAAATAAATAATTTAATATAAAGCCATGCTTGAAGAATTAAAATTAGTGCAACTAATTTATTCCCATACTGATCTTTACAAAACTGACATGTGTTGAGCACTGATAAGAACTGACAAGAATAAGTTTACTCACTAAAATACTAGTTCACAGATACTATAAAGCGTACATTCTATTTTCTACAAAATAATACTGCAACAAAGAACAAGGGTATAAAGGGGTAGGTACTAAAGAATTTCTTGAAAAATCAATTAAAATAAAGGAGCTTCGAATATTTATCTCATATGCAATACCCAATCTTGTGATTGGATGTTCCTGATTGATGGCTATAAACAGGAGGATACCCTTGTTCTTTGTTGCAGTATTATTTTGTGGAAAATAGAATGTATGCTTTATAGTATCTGTGAACTAATATTTTAGTGAGTAAACTTTTTCTTGTCAGTTCTTATCAGTGCTCAACGCATGTCAATTTTGTAAAGATCAGTATGGGAATAAATTAGTTGCACTAATTTTAATTCTTCAAGCATGGCTTTATATTAAATTATTTATTTAATTATTTTGTAAATATTTAACTGTTAATAAGGTAAAATGGAATTCGATGCTGAAATTAATAGCTCTTTATCACCATGCTCAGTTAGTAGCCCATCAAATGAAATTTGTCATAAAATATCCTACATCAAACGAAAAGACTTCATTTATTTTCCTGATATTCATGTGATATTCAAGAAATTCTTCAATTAAAAACAGGAGTATCCCAATCACAAGATTGGGTATTGCTTATAATATAAATATTTAGAGCTCATTTATGTTAATTAATTTCTCAAGAAAGTATTTAGTGCTTTATAATTATGAATGCTTAATGCTCAGGCATCAGAGAAATACTTTTTCTTCTTTTCATCAATTATCTAATTTATTGTTCAATGATTTAATAAATTAAATTTCATGACATATTGGGTAGATAATACAGCTAATAATAAATATATCATTATTTTTTGGTTTAATTAATTTTAAGTCCATGAGAGGGGGAACAAAAGCATATGGTCGTCGCGAAAAACATGCATATACTGTCAGCAGGATATCTCTTAATGGGAGAAATAACCAAAAGTAAACTCTTTTCCTGTGAATAGCTAACATATCAGTGGCTTGTTTAAAAAAAAAATTAAAGTTTCTACTGCTCCCCCTTTATGAGAAAAATGGCTGCCAAGATGGCCAAAAACGCATTTTTTGCCTTATGGCTTATTTTTAAGCTAAAATATTTCCAAGAAGGAGTGAGAAACGCAAAAAATTTATTGCGTAGCAATTTACAGGGAGGACCTGTACACTACCAGAAAGTGAGAAAACCTTTGGTTTTGTTTGCCTTTTTTTGTAATAAATGCCTGAATTTTAGCAAAATCTGCAAAATCAAGTTTTTGTGGTGACAACTTCAAAGAGCCCTGTACCTTGGCAATTTTCATTATGAACGTTCTAGTATTTTTTTTTCAGAATGCCTGGAGTAACTAGTTTCCATAGATATCTAACACTTTTATTTTGCATGAGTACGATTTTTTATAAAAAATGATTAAATAACATCACTTTTTTAGTATTTTGACGTGGCGGACAAACTTTGAGGGCATGTGTCTCAGAAAATAAGTGGAGCAGGTAACTTTCCTTTTGGGCTTTTTCATACCTCTATACCATCAATCTGTGTACCAAATTAAAAAAAAATCCGAGTCGGTCGTGCGACCAACTTTTTTTTTTTTTTCGGTGATTTGGTATGGAATCGCTCTATAGTTAAAACTTTTTTTAGTGTTGCTGTTATCAGAGTTTTCCTTTAATTTGTAATGGATGTACAACTAAATATTATGAAGATAAACTCTAACAAATAATCAATTAGCAAAAATCCCTTTTAGTTGTAGCTGTTTTGAAAATTATGTAGAAATTTCGGATTTTTGTAAAAAAAATTTGTAATTTCATTCAAATGTAAATGTAAAACTAGAAACTTCTTAGCGACATGCAATTAAATTTTAAAACCAATTTTAATTGATGCGTGGACATTCGGATCACTGGTTTTAAGTACAACTTTTCCGATGTGTCAACATTACAAATAAATTACAACCATTTTTCGATATATTTTGAATTATATATTTGATGATACGTATTTTTAGAGTTCTTGCATGAAAAGACTTCATTTATGTTCATAATTGCTTTAACTTATGCCAAAACAATCTTGTATGAATTTTCAATTTTCAGAGGGCCTTATCTCTTTGATGCCTGGGAATAAAAAGACAGTTTTTGTTTCGTTTTAAAGGGCAATGTAACACCTTCTTCCTCCATGCATTTGCAAATTTTTACTAAGTGCTCCACAGGCTATTTTTGGGGAGTGAAAAAGGCCATTTTTAATTTTTTCACAAGTTTAAGGTTTTTTTTTTATACTAATCATCTTACTTAGAAATCTTATATACCTTGAATGCCTTGGAATAACAAGACAGTTTTTGTTTCCTTTTAAAGTTCAATGTAATAACTTTTTGCTCTATACATTTTCAAATTTTTACTACCTATTCCACAGGCCGTTTTTTGGGAGTGAAAAAGGATATTTTTCATTTTTTCTCACTGTTTAAAAACTTATATCTCTAATGCCTTGGAATAACAAGACAGTTTTTGTTTCATTTTAAAGGGCAATGTAACACCTTTTTACTCTATGCATTTGTAAATTTTTACTACCTGTTCCACAGGCCGTTTTTGGGGAGTGAAAAATACCAATTTTCATTTTTTCTCAAGTTTAAGCAATTTTTTCATAATGAAGGACTACTTGTATCATTTTATTCTTTTCTGTGCTTCTAGTATCTATATCTGGGTGCAAGAGAAAAAAAATTGGAGCCCCACTGTCTGTCCTTCATATACTTTTTCATGTTTGACATGACGAAAACAGTACTTTTTGAACCGCAAATTGACCCGGGAAAATTTATTTTTAGGCTTAACTCAAACCGTTTTTTTTATGCACAAATCAAAGTTCATTCTTTTAGCTTTGAAATAAGTCATGTTTGATCTTTCTACCATTTTAAATAAATTTACCCGAGTTCTTAGAAAAAAGATCAAAAATGCCGAGTTTTACTCATCGGCGTAGCAAAAAATAGCTATATCGCGAGAATAAATTTTTTTCGATAAAAAAATAAAACAGTTTGGAAGTATAGAATATTAGTGAATATTACCTACCAAATGTCATGAAAATCAAAAATGGTGCGGCACGGCCCATTTGTTGACTTTATATGGAATGACCATTCAATATATAATAACTAATATTGCTTGATAGTATTTACATTTTCTGAGCTCTGTATGGAACGCTTAATTAATTATAAGGTGCAAGTTAAAATAAATAGAAATTTATGTTTACAGTTGCTAACAGTTTTGCATGCAATATATAATTAACATTCAGCTCTAAATAATGATTAATTCAGCTGAAAAGAAGTATAAAACAAATTCATCAAAAAAAAATCAGTACCAATTCATAAAAGTGAATTAAATAATGTATGATTTTTTAAATATATAATTTCAAACCTTCTATATTACTGTTTGAAACAGAGATAAAAAGAAAGAAGAAAAAACCTTCTTGCTGAAATCGTCATCAACTGCATAAGACATAAGAGGTAGAAAAAAATTCAATCCTAACTCAAAATGGAATATACTACACACAATGGCCAAGAGAGCATTAATACAATTCACTGAAAGTCAATAAATAAACATATAAAACAATGAATAAAAAAATAAATAAATAAAAAATAAAAATAATCGTAAAACATGGTGTTAAAAATAAAAAAAGTTGTATTTTTCCTGATTTAATGTTGTTTGTTCCAATTTTTTTTTTAATCAAGTATATCAGACAAATTTTTAAATATTGGAGTGAAAACAATAAAAAAATCTTGATTGTTCAATAACGCGCAAGCAATAAGCGATCTTCATTGCTCACAATAGAAAAATCAATAAAAATATGGACAGAAGTTCCAAAGTATCGAATCATAAGAAATAACACTCATACAAACGAAATTATAAATCCAGAATATAAACTTTTTGAATGGCTGAAAAATATATACTAAGTAACAAAAAAGATCAAAAGACCCATTTATCTATTTTCTACTCACAAATACACATGCTATAACAAAAAAAGATTATGGCTGTAATTTTATGAAACTGAAATTATAGCTATAACCCTCTATATGTCTGTAATTTCTATGTAGTAGTTTAGTATTACATAGAAATTAAAATAAAAAAAAACTATGTGACGTAAAAATAGAACCTGGACGGATGTTTTACGCTGAAAAAAAATTAAAAAAAAAAACCGGTTTTTTAGCTTTTAGAGGTACCCGAGTTAACTTTGAGGAATTGAACTCGGGGTTTTAAGCTGTAAAATTGTTTTTTATGAATGCTGCTCCACTCACCCCTTTTTCTTATAGAAGTTTAAAGAAAAGAACATAGGAGAAAAAAAAAATCATTATTGCTTTTACTTATGTACAAACACATAAGATTTCTAGACCTTCGAAAATGCACTAAAACATATATCTGATGGGCGTAATATTTCTCGTCATTGAATGAACTTGTCGTTTTCCTCGCCCTAAAATATAAGCGTAGCTTTGTTTCCCACCGGTTTGTGAAATTTTAAACCAGTTGCCATTTTTATTTGATAATATTGCATTTCCTGTTGTTCTACATCTCGTAATACGCATCTTTTATGTACTACAAGGAGATAATTATAAGTAAACTCTTGTACAAACTGCTGTAATAGTTGAAAGCGTGGCTATTATTCCTAATAGATTTTTTTTTTAATTAATTACTTCAATATTTTACTGCACATTTCTACAAATAAATATTGAGGCCCACTACTAGCATCATTATTCCTTAGAAAAATCCTTCCCTATTTTCTTATGTGAAATTATTTTAAAGACAAATTGGTAATCATTAAAAACTTAATAACTGTAGATTTTGTCTACTTAAGGAAATAATTCATGATAAAAGAAAGCAGGATTTTTTTTCTATCTTTAAGAAAAAGTCTTTCTTTTCTCTAACATTTAAGAGAGGGATAAATTTTTTTGAAAAAAATGAAAGCAAGGGGGGGAAAAGTCAGTTTAGAGAAAAATTAGTAGATATTCAAACATTCAAGACAGAGAGAGAAAGAGAGAGAGCAATAGAAAAGGAAAAAAAGAGAAAGAAAACAAAAAAGACATGACTCTCTAACGAAATACAAAAAGATATTCGATCATTCAAGAGAAAGAGAGAGAGAGAGATAAAATAAGAGAAGAAGGAAGCACGGAAAAAAGCAAGACACTCTGAAGAAAAATAAGCATATATAAACAGAGAAAGAAATAAAAATAAACAAAAAAAAAGAGAGAGAGAGAGGGAGAAAAAGAAGGAAGGAGAAGCAAAGAAAACGAAAAATAAGAAAAAGAGGAGGAACTTCTAAAGAAATGTAAATAAATTTTCCATCATTCAAAAGAGAGCGATAGAGAAAGAGAACTAAAAGGAGAAAAGAAAAAAAGAAAGAAAGCGATTAAAAAAACAACATGAAAACGATTTAAAAAGAAAAAGAGCAGTAAACAGGTTCAGTATCTAATAACTGCTAATCAAACTTAAATATAACCTCATAAAATGAAAAGGGAATTTAAACAACTGCGCACTTCCGAGATAAAAGAAATCTCCCCCCCCCCAAGAAAAAAAAACTTAAGATACTATGTTTCGAAAAAATTCTAATTTGAAAAAAATATATTTTCTTTTTCCGTTTACTGTCCTCTCTCATAAAAAGTACTTATGTACTTATGTACTTCATAAACGTTCTAGAAATCGTGAAAATGAATGTCAATCTATTTTTTTTAACAGAGAGAGAGAGAGAGAGAGAGAAAGGAAACAAAAGGGAGAAAAACAAGTATTAATGTGTTCAATATCCGAAACAAAATAATTACGAATTATTTCAAAAAAAAAAAAATAGTACAAAAATTAGAAATTTTCTGCGTTTAGGAAATTTTTCAAAAACAGAAGTAATCATGAACTTCTTATAAAAGCTATATTCCAGACAAAGTGAAATATTTTCATTATTTTTCAACTTAAAGAAATTTAATAGAAAATAGCTACAAAATTCTGGAAAGAACAAAATAGAAGAAAACAGTACAAAATGCAATAAATATGCACATTTTACAAAAAAAAAAAAAAGAGTATTGGTTGACTTTTCACACGAAAGAAATCTCACACATAAGAAAATAACCCCAATATTTGCCAAAAAACATAATTTTTTCTTCACAAAAAATATATTTCTGGATATGAAATCCATTTCAACAAAAATATTAGCTATAATTATTTTCACCACAGCAAAAAAAAATGTATTCATCTTAAAATTTTACTATGATCTCTTTGAAAATGAGAAAGATGCATGCAAATTCCAATTCAAAACTCTGATTTAAAATATTTAAAAGAAAGAAAGAAAACTCCGAATAATATTGAAATTTCATCCACATCTTCTTTGTACAATAATAAAGCAGGAATCATTTTATGAGAAACGAGTTAAAAAGTTCTCCAAAATTTTCGAAACTAATTCTGTTTCATGCGAATAAAACTCTATGACAGGTATTCATCTTTTGTAATAAAATTTCACTTTAAATATAAATAAAAATTTCTTGGAAATAATTTAGTTTTAATCATAAATTGCACAATTCCGAAGTCAGTTTTATCTGTTACAACGATTCCGTTAACAGAACAATTTTAACTAAACGTTAAAAATTTTATAGAAAAAAAATGCATTGACTTACCATTAAAACTGCCATTTTTTTACCGTCAAAAAACGGCAACAATATATATATTCAAGTTCAAGCACTTTCCAGATTCATCAGCTTGTGAATAAAAGCAACGGTAAATACATAAACTACTCCTATCTACCTATAACTACTATCATGTGTGTGAATCCCAGCTCTAGCCTCCCGCATATTTATACAAAACTGAAAACACCAGCCACAGATCGTTGCCATGGAAACGGCGCATGCGCCCGGTCGCAGCCTTGTGGTTGCTTGGAATTGCTCGTTGTTTGGAAAACAGTGCAAAATATGAATAAAAGGCTGGCATGGCTGCGGGTCGGAAGGACTAACGATGCCTTTTTTCCTACCTTGACATCGGAAGTTTAGGAGAAATATGCTCGCTTGATTTGTAAGTGATATTTATTAACGGAACACTTTAAAAGGGAGGAAGTTGTTTAGAGGTGTCTGGGGCGGCACAATGGCATTTGTTCGTTCGCATGAAGGCTGGGAGCAAAATAAGAGATTTTGAGGCAAGATATAAATAAATAGTTCTAGTTTAAATTATTTTATAAATAGAGTAATTACATGAGCTACTTGCGTATTTTCTCAATCTATACAAAGAGAATGTCAAACAAAAGAGCCGTCTAGACTTTTGGACGAAAGTATTTGCTAGAATTTAGAATTATTCTTTCTGCACATATTGTACAACACGAATAAGGAATAGGCTAAAAGAATTTGACAAAAACTGCACCGTTTTGGAGCTTCAACTTTTATGGCTAACAAAAGAGAGCTTACAAAATGAATAAATGAATTTAAAAAAAAAAAAAGAAAGAAAAGAAAACCAATAAGAGGAGATTTATTGGCAGAAAAAAGTTAATTAACTAATGAATGAGTTAATGAATAAAGGAAAACAAATAAGTTTTAAGAATAATGGTAAATAAAATGAAAAAAAAAATCAACTACGTAAACTTTTTATAGATGCAAAACAGAAAAAAAAAAAAAAAAGTCAAGCCACAATAAATGATGTGATCGCTATCTACCAAACGTAAAGATACTAGACTTTACATATTCTGAAAAAAACTTTAGGGTTCGGGCAAGTGACGACAATAAGCAGCCTTGAATGGTCAAAAAGATAAATATTATTTCTACTTAGTCTTATTTAGAGTTGTGGAATTTGGGTTTCTATCAGGTTCTTGATAAAACGCGCAGCGCTTCTATATTTTTCAAAACTTGCATTGATGTATAAATAGTCAAAAATCCCGTTCAATATACAAAAAAATTACCGAAAAAAAAAAGAAGACAAAAAATGTAAGCACTGAGCTTCAAGAAACGTAAGCAAGGTTCAAAGGTTTCTAAACCTTTGAATGCAATAGCTTAATTAAATCGTCAATACACAAAGGAAAAATAACACAGGAACTCTATATTCTTCAGATTTTATATTCACGTATAAACAGAATGAAATTAAATTTAATTTGAAAAAAAATACAAGAAAAAAGAGAAGAGAAGTACATGGGCAGAGATTCCAAGATCCTCCTAATTTTTTTATGACAGTATGAAATACCATGGTACTGTGTTATGCATAGGGTCCGACACATTCCGATATCCAGCTACATTAAAAAAAAATAGCTTGTCGACTAGTTCCTTCAGAAGACTTTTAAACTTAATTTTCCTTCTGAGGCATCTAAATTTTCTTTCTTGACTCAGTAGATTTTACAATTTTCGCCATTTTCTGATTATACGTATGACTCAAAGTAGTGTAAGGCACTAGGGACTTCTAAACAGGAAACCATGTACTAGTGATACTTTTCCGCATCTGGAGTAGCATTTTTGAACGCATGATTTCTCAGAAGCTCATACAAGCATATCCTACATTTTGTTTATCCTATATCCCTCTCGGAATTTTGCTTTCTACTAAAGCCACTTTTGCTTCAGTAAAGTCACTTTTT